>QLTV01003966.1:167479-179133 GCA_003457575.1 Thermophis baileyi
GGCTGGCGGGCCCACGGGGGAGGGCCTTCTCTGTGGCTGCTTCGGCCCTCTGGAACCAGCTACCCCCTGAGATCCGGACCACCCCCACACTGCTGGCCTTCCGGAAAGCAGTGAAGACCTGGCTCTTCCGGCAGGCTTGGGGCCGTTGATCTCGCCTCTGTAATTGGCGAGGTCCGGCCATGTAACGGTATGCATGAGTTTTTAACTGTTTTTAATTGTTTTTATTATGGTTTTTTTTTTTTTAACGGTTTTTTATATTGTTGTGAGCCGCGCCGCGGCCCACCCCCACCCTGCGGGCCTTCCGGAAAGCAGTGAAGACCTGGCTCTTCCGGCAGGCTTGGGGGCGTTGATCTCGCCTCTGTAATTGGCGAGGTCCGGCCATGTAACGGTATGCATGAGTTTTTAACTGTTTTTAATTGTTTTTATTATGGTTTTTTTTTTTTTAACGGTTTTTTATATTGTTGTGAGCCGCCCAGAGTCCCTTGGGAGTTGGGCGGCATACAAATTTAATAAATAAAAATAAATAAAAATAAATGATTTGAAATTTAATTTTCATTTCTCCATAACTATTTCTTCAATAATTGGTCAGGTATTCTAGGTGTTTCTTCTACTCTGATGTACTTCTACTTATTAATTCATTGTTGTAACAACTAATTTTATTGTGAGACTTTAGTTTACATGCTATTTTTATTTTTACTATAAATATTAAATATATGTGGGAAAATCTTGTACTTGCAGAAAATCTTGATGAAATGAAAAGGGGATTAACATATAAATGTCTTTACAAATAATTGGAGCTCTGTATGGAATTTGTAATTATAGAGAAAAGCCTTTGGTTTTCACTCAACTTGTACAGTTTGGAGATAAGGTGATCAGGTGCTCATATTCATTGTAATTCTGTGAATGTATCATTCACAGGTGGAATGTATAGAAGGGGGAAATTACCATCTTACTTCTAGGGTCAAGGAGATAAAGGGATTGTCACTTTATTTACATCTGGAGCAGTCAGAAAAATACGAATTTAATACAGGGGTACCAATATTTTATATTAGAGCTGTGCATGCATTCACAAGTATTGTTTTGTGCTTGTGTAATCACTACAACATTGCTATTAATTAAAACAACTGTATCTGTTGTTTTGCTTTAAGAGTTTCTTGAATTACTTGACTTCTGAAAACAATGGCATCATTTTTAGGCTTGTGTGAAAGATGGAAGAAAAAAATGACTACTATAATTAGTAGGGGAGAAATGTGCTCATGTGTTGAGTGAATCTCAAAGCCCTGCTTCAGAGTTTTGAAGCATGCACAGCCTATTACCAAGTACAGGGCACTTTAAAGGATAATAAGCAGCATTGTAAATACCTGCTTTAAGGAGTTGGCAGCTTATTAACGCAAAAAGTGAACAGTTGAAGGAAAGTGAAAATATATATTTACCGTATTTTTCGGAGTATAAGACGCACCTTTTCCCCCCCTAAAAGAGGCTGAAAATTTGGGTGCGTCTTATACTCCGAATGTAGCTTTTTTGAAGCTTTTTTCCCCAGCCCTAACGAGGTGCTAACGATCTTCCCGGGTCTTGCAGGCTATTTTCATTGCTACTCGCTCCAAAGATTTTTTCCAGCCCTAAGCCTTTGCAGGCTTTTTTTCGTTGCTAACTCCCTCCGAAGAAGTTTTCAGCCCTAAGGAGGTGCTTACGATCTTCCTGGTTCTTACCAGCTTGCAGGCTTTTTTTCATTGCTAACTCGCTCCAAAGAAGGTTTTTCCCAGCCCTAACCAGGGGATAAAATGATGTGCTGAAGCTGACCAGACTAAGGACGCTAGCCAGATGAATACCTGGTAGGCAGATTTTTTTTCCTATTTTCCTCCCCAAAAACTAAGGTGCGTCTTATACTCCGAAAAATACGGTACTTCAATCGATTATATTTAGTTTTTCGTTATCCAGAGGATAAGAATAAAAATTAAACAGAAGAACAATATTGTGGAAAGAGTTAAAGAAAATAAATTGCTGGGATCCAAATCTAAATCGTAGATTTAGGAAATAGAACAATACAGATAAGCAACTTGGAAGAATTTGAAAGTAAAGATTGAGCCAAGAGCAAAAAGGTGCACATAGTAGGGAATACAGAAAGGAGTTGCCATGGAATGTGAAAAATATTTCTGTGAGTGAAATAAGTCATGATGTGGTCCTGGAAGGTCAGGTATTGTTTAAACTGAAAAAACTATAAAAGCATAGATACGTTTCTTAAGTGATATGGTCAAAATACACAGGATGCTCTAAATAAAATTGTGGTACTACAGGTAGTCCTTGAAGTACGACTCTAATGGAGCGTGCCCATTTGTGTTGTAAGTCAAAACTCATAAAATAAGTGACTCATTTTTTTATTGTGCTTGTTAAGTGAATCATCTGGGCTGTTAAGCAAACTAAAATCAAGCTTGTTGTTTGCTTCTGTTCATTAAGAACCTCCACGATCATTAAGTAAATCAAGAGGCTCAAGAATTTGAAAGGCTTCCTGACATGGCGCCCCGGAGGGAACCGCTGCTGCTGTTCATTAGCTGTTCTGGCAAGATGAGGCAACCCTCTGCCTCTGAACTACAGCGCTTCCAGGCAGGTGTCTGGCACCCCCTCCAGCTCCAAAGTGAAAGAACTGCCTTGCACAGGCACCTACCTGGCATGGCTCACCAGTTCCTTGCACCACAAGGCAAGATTGGCCACTGCCTTGCCCTGCACTGCCAGTGCCCTAAGCTTTTCACCAGCTGATGTGCGGTGCCCAAGCTGCTCCCGATCCTCACTGTGTTTTTTGCCTTTTTTTGAGACTTGACTTCGTGATCAAACTGCATATCAAGATGTTACAGAGGCTCAGCTGGAAGAAATCCATGGGAGATCGATGCTACTATTCTGCAACAGATAAATTTGTGCTCCAGTACTGAAACTGTTTATAAATATGGTTAGCTTTCTCTATAATGGAAAACTATTTGTCATTCTGAGATGGCTGTGGAGAATATGGTGGCGGGAAATTAAGACTTCCTTGTTTTGTTTAACTTGGTTTTGTTTTTGATTGGACTGCTTGTTTTGGGCTACCATTGTTTTTGTTCAGTTGTATTATAATTATATTGTTCTTCAAATAAATTTTCTTTTCATTTGTGAAGACCTTTTGGAAGGAAGATTCCCATTCTGCTTTACTTTATAATATCCTATTTTCTTTCTTTCCTAATGCTTTTTCCCCCTTGTGTATCTTAAAGTAGCTTAATAAATGTACGCAAATACAAAAAAAGATATTTAGCCATTTATTTTTCAAATGGATTTGACACTTATGAAACAGCCCATGAAAATATCAACCCACAAAGATTTCTAGGTCTTTGTGACAGGTCTATTCTGAATTCCTCGTCCAATGAGAATTATTTCCAATTCTATAGTTTGGACTTGAATTCTCTACATCCTTGCCACTGTCATAGAGGCTGGGGTTAATGGTAATTGACATATAAATCAAATGGAAACTTCTTGATCACCTTACTTGGTTTAATTAGATCTGCCTACTAGTTAGTTCACACATACAGGTAGTCCTAATAGAGCCTGTCAAAAATGTCGTCAAATGAATCCAACTCAATTTTATGACCTTTTAAAATCAAATTTGTTAATTGAATCAAATGGGTCGTTAAATGAACAAATATCTGACTTACTGTTTATTCCCATTTGTTAATTGATCGCTGCCATCATTAAGTAAACGGAGAGGCTTTACCCAATGCTGCCGGCTGCCCATCAGCTGTTTCCAGTGCAACCTTCCGCTCAGGAACTAAATTGCCTCCAAGCATGCTCCCAGAACTCTCCGCTTGCAGTTGCTTTAAAAAAAACAACCACTTGCTGCTAGTCATCTCAAGCCAATCCAGGCAGGTGGCCAAAATGGGGTGTGGAATTTACAGAGCTCTTGGCTTGAGTCACTTAAAAAAAAACCACTTGCCATTAATCAGCTCAAGCATCTCCAGGCAGGAACCCAGAGGGAGGTGGGGGGAAGGATTTATAGAGTTCTCTGCTTGCAATAGAGTTGGAAAGGACCTTGGAAGTCATCTAGTCCACTGCTCTCACAGGACAACTATACTATTTCTGATAAATGGCTATCCAGTCTCTTCTTAAAAGCCTCCAGTAATGGGGCAACCACAACTTCTGGAGGCAATTTAAATTTAAAACCTCTTTAAAAAATCACTGGCCCTGATCAGCTCAAGCCTCTCCAAGCAAGCATCCAAAGTAGGGTCTGCGTGTGGGGATTTCCTTCCTGCAAGGGGTCAGGAGAATCTCTGGTGGGTGCTAGGGAGAGGAGGCAGCATCAGCCACATGCAACCCATCCTTTGCATGGTTTGATCCAGTGGTGGGATTCAAATAATTTAACAACCAGTTCTCTGCCTTAATGATTGGCTGGGTGCATGGCTAGGTGGTCATGTGACTGAGTGGGTGTGGTTAACTCGACCTCACTTCTTCGACCTAATGACCATTTTAAATATAAAAAAAGATATAACAAAAGGTAGTTTATTATTTCATGCATTTAATACAAATAAGAACAATAAAATTGGTACACAAAACTAGATTTTGTTACAAGAAAGAGTTTTAAAATATTAATGAAAAACTATTAGATAATACCAGACAAAAACAATAAAACTGTTATGTAAGGTATTTCTAAATTGCTGTTTGATTGGCGTCCTCACTTGCACTTTTCTTCAGTTTTACTCGAGCAACATCGGCTGTATGATTTACTCTTAACCATTTTTTGACTGTAGGAATAGGATCCCATTCCTTTAGAGGTAGGCCAATTAGACTAATAGTCATTATGTTCATTATATTAGAAACAGGCGACTTCTCTTCTCTGAACATGTGATGTACATCTTTGAAAAACCCCTTTCCGCTTCTGCTGAACTTACAACAATTTTTTTGACAGTATTTTTAGCTTTTTGAATACTGTCAGGAATTGCATATGTCTGGGAATTTTAAAAAACATTTTCTACAAAATCTCAATAATTGTTAATATCAATTTAGTAATTAAAAATGTCACTAAATACGAGCAATTGTTCTTCAGCTGCTTTCCATGGAACTAATTCATCAACATTTTTTTCTTATGTATCCTTTTCCTTTCCAAGCATTTCAAATGCTTTAATAGATCTTATCACAAGTTTTTGAGCCTTTATTATGTCTACATTCTTGCTTGCAGTGCATTTGAAAGAAGAGAAATTTCGTTTAGAATATCAATCATCAATGTCCAAATCAGTCAAGATTTTCAAGACGGGCAGCCATACCTAAGTATTTTTCATTTGAATGAAAATAGTGATATAGCGCTGGATAAGCACGCCACACAGCTAGGGTTGACCTTAAACTATAGGCAGCCCATCTTGGTCCCAAAACTCTACCAATCTTGATAATTTCAATTCCAAGTTGTTTGGATATTTTGGTAAGTTCAATTTGGTTCTTATTGGATTGATGAAGAATAGTATATACAGTATCTTATCAATAAATATTTTAAATTGATTTGCTTGCTTTATTTCCTTTATCGAATCATCTAAAACAATTTGGAGGCGATGGTTTAAGCAGTGTCATATTACTATGTTTGGAAACTCTTCTGCTATCCTAGTGCTCACTCCAGTTTTTCTCCCAAACATAACTCTGGCACCATCCGAGCAAAATCCTATTAAATTTTTTTCTAGGTAGTTCTTAGTAAGCCCAACATTATTTAAACTTTCCATAACTGACAAAAGTATTGTCTCTGCATCTTGTTTTTCCAATTCAACTAGCTCAACGAAAATTGTTGGTGAGGTAACCGAATCCTCAACTTTTAAGATCAGTAAACAAACATATTTTCAGATTATTTTCAATAATTTTAGTAAATAAGTTTTTTAAATTTCTTTTGCAATTAAATCAACTAATTTCCCCTTCAGTTTTACGTGAATGTAATCCTATTCCCATATCTCATCCATTTTTAATTTGCATGTCTATCTCATCTTCAATGTCTGAAAATGGTTTACATCTTTGTGCCAGGCTGTAAACTGTATTAAATATTCTACAAGTAGTACCTACATATTTTTCAGTCATCTTATCTATTCCTTTTGTTATTGAATCCTGCTCACATTGTTTTAAGTTATTTTTACAAATGTTATGACCTTTTGCTGAAAAATGTTTTCATTTTTTTCCTTAGAGAAGCTTGTTGTACCTCTTTATTTTTCCCTGATGCCTCAATCTGAAAATATTTCCATTCTTTTGACACATGAACACTTTTCTCTTTTGTGAAGTCATATTTTGCACAATACTTGCAACCTAACTTTTTATTAGAAATTACCAGTCCCTCATATTTTTCTTTAAAGTTGTTATATTGTTGCAATGTCCAGCAGTCAGAAAGATTATTTTCAATTTTGGAGTTATCGGTTATTTCAGTAATTGATATGCTGCTTTCTCCAAGTTGGAGTGGTTGTGCTTGTGACTGTTTTGGATCATCCAAGGCCAATTCTGATACAACTGATTCCGATCTTGGTTTCTTACTGAAAAAATCTGTCGAACTCTGTTGCCTTTTCATCCTGTTAAGGGCTACTACAAAAAATTTTTTTAAATGTTTTAGTTTGGACTCGATTGTGGTTGTAAGTTGAGGACTACTGGTAACGGATGAGATCTTTGTTTTCACCCAACAATGTACAGTCTGTTTTCATCCATTTCTGTGGACAATTTGTAATGTACAAATACAAATTGTCTGAAATGGTATAGGGTTTCCTGCCTGAGCAGGAGGTTGGACTAAAAGGCCTACACAGTCCTTTCCAACTCTTGGTCTACTACTGGGCTCATTCCTCCCCTTTCCTTTAATAGATTAACAAATGGACTTTATAGGTCATCTAGTCCAAACCCCCACCCAAGCAGGAGACCCTACATCATTTCTGACAGATGGCAGTCCAATCTCTTCTTGAAAACTTCCAGTGATGAAGCTCCCACAACTTCCGAAGGCAAGCTGTTCCATTGGTTGATTGTTCTCAATGTCAGAAAATTTGAAAGGCTCCATCAATTCAGTTTTGTCATATGCCCCATGAATGCTCGCTAGATTTCAATCTGGATTTATTCAACCTTGGAGCAGATTTTCCCGTGTGCAATGCAACGGGGTGGTAGGGGGAGTGTCACACAGTCCCTGGACAGAGCAACTTATCAAAAATTAGGCGGCGAAGGCTGGTGAGTGAGAAAAGCGGGCAAGGAGCAGAGATCAGTAATATTTAGTTACTTTTAAGAGTGTCTGAGATTATAGATAGTGTTTAAAAGATGTTATGGAAGAGGAACAAGTTACACCAGACAAGACTGAGACTGAGCTGAAAGTGGATTTAAAAATGACAGCCTATAAGAACGACATGCAAAAGATGTTACACTGTATATATAAAAGGATGGCTGATATTTTCATAATTACAATTAATTAATAATTGAAAAATAAACACTTAAAATGGAAATATAATTAACAAGCCAAGGGAGTTTGTTATTTTGTGCCAGTATTGGCACCAAAATCTTTCCTAGCTAAGACTACTTTAATTAGCCCAGGTCTTACCTGAACCAAAAGTCCCTAATGGAATGTTCTCTCTATAGCAGAGAGAGAGAAGCCAGGAGAAGCCATGTTTAGTCACCTAAGCTTTTTAGTCTTTTCATCTTAAAATGTACTGAAGCTTTTTTCAGCATTCCAGCCAGGCGGCACTGTTCATTTTATTTCAGCAGCTGCTTGTTTTCCTAGGATTCACATTATTTTAACTTTATGAATGCATGCTTTAGCAGTTGCTTTGCAACTAGAACGACCTCACTAATCGTTAAGAGTGAGGGGGATTGGGGTCCAACAAAATGGGGACAAAAAAAAGATATAGTCCAAAATCATCTAAGAAGTTAGATCAAGAAGAATGAAATTCATAGGTACATTCACAGAACAATACTGAATTCTTTTTCTGAAATTTATTCCTCAGTTTAAAAAACGGAATATGTGAATTAGGTTCAGTATTGGGCTCAGCTTGTACTCAAGCCAAGTAGCGTATTCAAGCGTTAGTAGTGTCCAGTTTCAATTCTGAAAAACTCATTCCTTTTCAGATGCAGGGACAGATTGTGCAGAGGAAAGAACCCCAATCAACTGAGCCCATCACTAGACCCATTTTTATAAGGGTTGAATACAAACTTAAGACATATTTTAAAGATAGAGATGGGTATCAGAAAAAAAAAAGGTTAAGCAAATTTTTAAAAAGTTAATTTATAAAAGGTACCCATGCCAGTAATCCTGGAAATAAGATTATAGAGCAACTTACCAAAAATTAGGCAAGCGGCGAAGACTGGCGAGCAATGAGGAAAGCAGGGGAGGGAGCTGGAGAGCAGCTGGCCAAGTCTAAGAGATCGGCGGAGAGCTGGGCGGAGATTGGTGAAGGCAGGCAGGTGAGGCAGAGAGCTGGGCCACGTGGGAGGTAGCTGGGTGAGGAGTGGAGACTGGTGAAGGCAGGCAGGTCAGGCAGAGAGCTGGGCCGTGGCACTGCATGGTAGGCCATGGCGAAGGCAGGCAAGCGGGCTGGGCTGCGAGCGGCACATGGTCGAGCGAGGGAGCCAGAGAGCAGCAGCAGCTATGCGACGGGCATGACTCTAGGCACCAGCCAAGGTAGGCGAGGCGAGATAAGGAGGGATGGGGCGGGGCCAGCCAGTGGTGGGATCAGCCAGTTCTCCAAGCTGCACAAAAAGTTAACCGGTTCGCCCGAACCAGTGCACACCGGCTGAATGCAACCTCTGGATTTATCCATTAATTCCATGGCTCTCCCCTCCCACCCTCCCCATATGAGCTGAAGGTTAGTCCCTGATTCTTATTCTTCACCCATGAAACAATCCTGTGAGGTAGGGCAGGTTGACAGAGGGCTGGGAAAAAATGTAACCTTCCAGGTGTGAACCATACCATCAGATTTGCAGACAGCACCAAGCTGCAACTCTCCAGAAGATAGGCTCAAGATCCAGAAAGATCTGAGCAGACTTGAACCCTGGGAGATGCAGGCCCGGAGCCACCGACCGACCGTGGAAGGCGAGATCTTCTGGCCCAGCGAAGACGGACGAAAAGATATGAACAACACCTCCATCTTCCGGAAGGGAGCAGTTCTGCGGATGTAAACACGGAGAGCCCTCCGCATGTCCAGAGTATGCCAACGGAATTCCAACTCATGACGCGGCTCCTGACAGAAGTTGGGCAAGACCAACTCCTGAGCTCGATGGAATACGGGGTTGACCTTAGTAAGGAAAACAGGATCCAGCCGCAGAACCACTCTGTCCACATGAAAGACGCAGAGGTCCTTGCATATTGATAACGCCGCCAATTCCAAAATCGTTTTGGCCGACGTGATGGCCACCAAGAACACCACCTTTCACGATAAGAGCCGTAGGCAAACCTCCCGGACCAGTTCAAACGGAGGTTTGGTCAGAGCCTGCAAAACCGTAGTCACATCCCAAGTGGGATAGCGTTGTACGGGTGGGGGCATTAGATTAGAGGCCCCCCACAGAAAAGTCCGGACCCATGGATGATGAGCCAGGGAATCATGATCCCCTGAATCCCAAACGGAGGCCAAGGCAGCTACCTGCCGCTGCAATGTGTTGGGTGAAAGGCCCTTCTCGAGACCATCCTGCAGGAACTCGAGCACATGTTCAACCGCCACCCCCCAAGTGTCCAACTGGCGCTCACCATACCAGACACTGAAAGCCTTCCTGGTTGCTTTGTAAATACGCGTGGTGGAAGGCCGCCTGGCCGCCTGCATCGTCCGAATGACCCTACTGGAAAATCGTTCCCGGACTAGGAGACCCCGCTCAACCTCCAAACGGTTAACTAGAGCCACTGAGGGTCCAGATGGTAGATGGGACCCTGGCTGAGGGAGACTCATTCCGGAGGGATTCTCCAGGGCCTGGCAATCGAGAGGCCGACCAGGTCGGCAAACCATGGGCGTCTGAGCCAGTGGGGCGCCACCAACAGTAACTCCGCCCATTCCTGCAGCACCTTCCGAATTATGGCCGGGAGAAGGGTCAAGGGCGGGAAGGCATAAAGGAGGCCCCTGGGCCAGGGACACCTGAGGGCATCCACCCCCTCCGCTCCCAGGGACGGGAATCGGGAGAAGTATCGGGGAAGGTGCACATTGTCCGGAGAGGCAAACAGGTCCACTAGAGGCTGACCGAACCTCTCGGACAGTTCCAGGAACAGACGGGTCCAGCTTCTACTCCGACTGGTCGACTCAGGCCCAACTCAACCAGTCCGCTCTGACGTTGGATGACCCTGCTATGTGCTCCGCTCTTAGCGACAATAGGTGAGTCTCGGCCCACCGGCACAAGGTGTCCAGTTCTTCCATGAGCGGTTTTGAACGAGTCCCCCCCTGGTGATTCACGTGAACCTTTGTGGCAACATTGTCCATCAGGAGAAGGACATGGTGGCCCTTTAACCCCCCCTGGAAAGACTTGAGGGCCAAATGGGCCACCCTGAGCTCCAGCCAGTTTATGTTGTGCTGGAGCTCTTGCGTGGTCCACCTGCCCTGAGTGACCCTGGAGCTGAAGTGGGCCCCCCAGCCGAAGAGGCTGGCATCAGAAGTCACCGACAATCTTACCGGGTCCCGGAAACAGCAGCCCTTCGTGATGGCCCCCGACACCCACCAACGGAAGAATCACAGCACCTGCAGTGGAATCTGAATCCTGGCGAGCGATGCACTGCGACCAGCCCGCTGATGGGGCAGCAGGAGCCATTGGAGAGGCCTGGCGTGGAATCGGGCCCAAGAGACGATGTCCAGGCACGAGATCATCTTTCCTAATAGTTGCAACAGGAGCATAATCGTGGCCTCTCTGTCCGCGCGCATCTGGCCCACCAAAGACTGGATGCTGAGAAAGAAAAACCTGACCTGAGACCGTGTCTATCAGGGCTCCTAGGTGGACTTGTTTACGGAGAAACCGTGGTCCCTTGGGACCTGAATCATGGTGGCCAGATCTCTCTTCGCCAGCTGCCAGGAGGACGCCTGGATAAGCAGGTTGTCCAACTAACACTGAATCCTTATGGGGATCGACCTGAGAGAAGCTGCTAGCGCTGCCATGACCTTGGTAAAGGTCCTCGGGGCCAAAGCCAGTCCGAGGGGAGCGCCGTGCATTGATACCGTGTTTCCCCGAAAATAAGACAGGGGCTTATATTTTTTTGACCCCCGAAATATGGCCTCGGCCTTATTATCGGGGGGGGGCTTATTATTTTGGGGGTGCAGTAGGCGGTGAGCGTGGGACTGCATGTCCCATCGCCGCTGCCTCCCCTCCCTGTTCTTGGCGCCGGCCGAGCGGCTGGCCCACCGCCTCGTGGAGCAGGACTCTGCAAGGCTTCTGCCGTTGCATGCACGAACTGCATGCAACGGCACAACAAGCCTTGCAGAGTCCTGCTCCACGAGGCGGTGGCGGGGGTGTGACAGAGACTCATTTTTGGCAGGTGGGACGTGTTGGGCCGCGAGACGCGTGTCCTACCTGGGACTCGTAGCTCCGTCGCGTTCCTCGGCGTTGTGTCCAGGGAAGCCCGTTGTAAAAGAAAACTTCTCGCGAGTTGAATCAAACTTCTCGAACTCGGGAGAAGTTTTCTTTTACAATGAGCTTGTCTGGACACAATGCCGAGAACGTGACGGAGCTACAAGTGTCAGGGA
>QLTV01003966.1:182451-195491 GCA_003457575.1 Thermophis baileyi
GTCGTGCCTCGCGACCCACTCCTTTCCGTGGATCGCCTGCCTCTCATTTTGTGCGGCCATCAGCCCTACCGGTACCGGTAGGTACGGTAAGGGCGTGTAGCATGCCCTCCCTTCATCCTCCCCTACTCACCTCGTGTAAAGCAACACCTCGTAGGTATAAAGCAGCACCTCGTGTAAAGCAACCAGTGTGAATGGTGGGGAGTAAATGGCGGGGACCGGCTGCGCATGCGTTAAAAAAGGTGAGGGGAGGCGGCCTTATTTTCGGGGCGGGGCTTATTTCAACGCATGTCCCGAAAAGCCCTGTTGGCCTTATTATCGGGACATGTCTTATTTTCGGGGAAACACGGTAGTGGCGCTCAGCATAGCATAACCTCAGGTAACATCTGTGACTTGGACGAATAGGGACATGGAGGTAGGCCTCCGTGAGATTTACAGAAGTCAAGAAATCCCTCTCCCGGATTCCCGCTAAGATGGAATGAAGGGAGTGCATCTTAAACCTTCTGTAAACCAGATGTCGATTCAGACCCTTAAGGTTCAAAATTGCCCTCCACCCACCCGAGGCTTTCGGCACTAGGAATAAAATTGAATAGAAGCTTTGTCCCCGCTGCTCCGGTGGTACCGGCTGTATTGCCAGAATGTCCAGCAAATGCTGGATTCCATGAGCCCCCTATGGACCGGGTCTCTGAAAATGGGGCAGCAGAGAAAAAACCTCGGGGGGGGAGAGGAATTCCAGGGAGAGTCCAGATCTAATGGTCTCCCTGACCCAGGCATCAGAAGTTGTGTCCTCCCAGCGATCAGCAAACAGGCCTAGCCTACCCCCGATGGGGGGGCGGCACCAAACTACTTTTGTCAGCGGAAAGGTTTGTTGCTACTACCTCGTCCCTGGCGCCTGTTCTGCTGTTGCTGCTTGCCTCTGATGCTAAAGGCCAGGCGGTCGGGCTGATACTCAGAGCTATGTTGGAAGGGCCTATACTGATGGGAGAAGCTCGCCCCAGCTCCCCCCTGCCGCCTGAAATAGGGCGAGGACCAGAAGGCAGGCCGTCTGCTCTGGGAAGGAAGGATCTTTCGTTTATCCCTGGTCTCTATCAGAAACGGGTCCAGGGATTGGCCAAAAAGTTTTCCCCCTTCAAAGGGGCCGGAGGCCAGCTTCCATCTATTTTTGGCATCCATGTGCCAATGGCGGAGCCACAGTAACTGACGCGCTGTCACAGATGAAGCGATAGCCCGGGCCGAAAACTTGGCTGCAGCCAAGGAAGCGTCCGCAGTGTATTCTGCGGCTGCGATAATCTTGGACAGGTCCTGGTGACTCCTGAGGTCGTCCAAGGGAACCCTGTCCTGCAGTTGACGGAGCCACCGCACCAACGCCCTTGTAAAAAACGATGCCACGGTAGCAGCCCGAATGGCCCAGGAATCGGCTTGATGAGCCCTGCGAAGAGCCATCTCCTCCCATCTCTCATCTGCCTTCAACGCGTCATCTGCATCGGGTGGCAGTACCGAAGTCGATGTCAAGCATCCACCGGCGCATCCACCTGCGGGACCTGGATCAGCTGGATGAGCTCGGGGTCCACTGCAAAAAGAGTGTTCTCTGGACCGCTGGGCCGCTGGGTGCTAGCAGGCGAGTTCCACTGGTGTCTAATGACATCCAGAAACATTCTGGGAATCGGAATGGAGTCAGGTGCCACTGCCTGTTCAGAGAAAAGAAAATAATCCTGCTCCCCAGGGCCCTGGAATTGCAGAAGGTCATTAGAGTCCGACCCCAGCCGAGCGGTAGCCCGAGCGTTGGCCAGGAGCTGCTTAAACAAGGCTGGGTTAAATAAGCCCTTGAAGAGCGGTCTACCCAAAGGTTCCGGCTCCAGCTCCGAAAAATCATCCTCCCCCCGCAGCTCACTCTCTGAAAGGGAAACTTGACTGACATCAGAATGATCTGATGTGTAGGCCTCCTGATAAACAGGATATTCCTCTGCTTGCCCCAAGGGGCCCCTATACCCTTCCGGGAAAGACGTAGCAGCCGGGAAGAGGGGTCTCTGATGCAACTCTTCTGCAATACCCTCCCGGATGGCTGCTGAAAGCCAGGCCTTCAAAGAGGGAGGGATGTCCTGCTCCAGTATTCCCTCCTGGCGGAGCCCCGCCGAAGTAGGGGTAAAGGTAGCTGAAGGAGGGGGACGAAGGCTGCCGCCTGAAGCAGAAGAATCCTGCAGAGGAACTGCCGTGGGAACATCAAAGGACCCAGAGGCGGGCAACGTCCCCTGGGAAACAGCCCCCCCTGCTCAAGTTGGACTGGCTGAGGGGAAGGAAGCACTGGAGAAGGGTCCGGACATTGCCCAGCCGAATTGAGCCGCCCAGAAAGCTTCTCAGCGACCGGCTGCAGGTCCCGACGATGCCCCGCTGAAGAGTGCCTCCCAGAGGCCTCCTCGGCCCTTGCAAACTCCTTCTCCAGGGCTTTCTGACACTTATGAGCTGCCCTCTGATTCGCTCTGGAAGGCTTCCGGTGATCAGAAGCCTTTGCCTTGAGTTTCTCTGCGGCCGCAAGGCTGGCAGACCTAGCCTTAGCCGGGGCCCTGGCTGCCTTGTTGGAGGCGGAGGGGGACCAAGACCCCCTATGATGAGAGGTGGATGCAGCCTCCTTGTCCATCCTGAGCAAGAGCGGGAAGGAAAAGAAAAATTATTAAGGCAGATCTGACCAGTAGAGTTGCTGCCTTTCAGCCAATAGATGGCCCGCCCAAGGGCGGCGTCCTGGACCCAAGTCCACAGACCTAAGGGCCCAGGGAACAAATGGCAAGCAGACAGGGTCAAACCTGCAAGTACACCCTGATTAGGCTGCTGGTTGAAGGCAGGCTTATGCGAATCGCTGCTGCCACTGCGAAGACAGAGACAGGAGTATGGCCGCCAACGCAGTCAGGAACCCCTTCTCCACACAGTAATGGTTTAACAGCCAAAAGGTTCAGAAAGGGCTGAGCGGCAAGGTGGCCGGCTAGCAGAAGCCGCTGTGCCAATACAATGGCCGACACTAAGAGGCGACCAATGGTGAAGCCTCGAATCCAGTGTCCAGGCCCAGACCAAAGTCTCCACTGGTAGCCACCTCGTCAGGCTGGCCCGAAGCCGGGAAGTGAAACCGGCCCAGCTAGGTGAGGAAACGGGCCAAAGAGCTTGTGACCAAACTCTCCGAGCGTTGCTCTCACAAAATGGCGGCACGCCCAAAGGCAAGAAAACGTCTCACAAAATGGCACTCGCGCCCAAAAGTCAAGCCGCTCATCCGTTGCGCTTCCAAAATGGCATTCGTGCCAAAACAGAGAACTTTCGCTTTAGCGACTGCCAACAAGGTCGAGCGCGATAAAGAATGGCGCCTGGTGCTAGGAAGAAGACCGGATCGCCTGCCGTGTTAAAAGGGGCTGATCCAGTTCCAGCAGCCCCCCCCCCCAACAGCGCCACAGATGGCAAAGGAGACAGTAACCAAGGGCGAGCCCTGTCGCTCGCTCTAGGCGAGGAGGGAGGCCGCCGGCAATCTGAGGCAGCGTGTAAAATGGCGGGCGCAACAGCCAGATGCCAACTAGGAAAGCACCGCTCATCAGGCTGGCCCGAAGCCACAAGCCTCAAGCAGGGCGGAAGATGTTAAAGCCGCCCTGCTCCTCAGCGTTATCCTTAAAATCAAAAACAAACACCAGAAACTGTGCAGCAGACACTGCAGCCCGCTCAGTTGCCCGAAGGCAAACGAGGCAGGCACTTACGGTCACTTCAAATGAGTCCTAAACGTCCGGAAAAAAAACTCCAGGGAAAGTCCAGGAAAAAGGTATAGAAAAGTCCAACAAATCCGAAAGCTCACAGGAGCTAAGAAAAAAGCATCCAGGAGCTGAGGACTGAGTTGAACGACTGAGGAAACGTCACCAGGGAGGCGGATCCTCAGAAAATTCAACCCAGTCCATAGAGCTATGGGACTAGAGCAACCCATCCTGGACTCTCCCTTCGATATGATGGAAAATATTGTAACCTTTCCAAAAAGTCATGCAATGCTATTTTCTCTTTTTCAATTGCAGCTATGGCTTTGGCAAATGTGTTACATAAGTAGTGTGCCTTAAAAGTTGCAGTCGCTCCCTGATCCATAGGTTGTAGGAGAGAGGTTGTGTTTTTGAGGAGATATGTGGGATGTTCAGGGGCATTGAGTGTGAACAAAAACGTAATAACGCTATTCTATTTGGACTAGATGTCACCAATGATCTTGATATCACAAAGGTTCGCAACATTATTGCACCAACCATCTTCCCCGATAAAATCATCGAAGTTTCCAGAGATGGCCCCGAGTTCAAGTACAGAGGCGGTTCGGTGGCCCCATGATTCTGTAGAGTCATTTGCAAGGATGAAATCAGCAAACGAAAATTCATTTATACCATAAACTCTATTACCAGAAATGACTCCAACCCCAAAAAACTTTGCTCACAGCCAGACCTATCCATACTTCAACGAATCCGCTCCCGCAAACTCCGTGCAGAACTCAAAAGACTTCATGACCAAGGATATACCGACTTATACATTGACTCCCGCGCTGACTGCATTAAAAGGAGGTTCCGCAATCCACCTTCCAACATCCAACCCATCACCCAAAACCAATCCATCATCCAACCCCCCATCATCCATAACCATGATAGATTCATATTCTTTGGGCATTTTTTGCGCAATTCTAGTTTTGGTGCGCATAGCAAGGCCACATCGCCTCATAAATCTGTAGCACCATGATGGTGATCCAGTAAAATCCTGAATGCCTTTCTCTACAGCAATGTGTTTGGCTTCATATATTACCATTTTTGTAGAAACTGAGAAGCCATTATTCCAGTGTCGTGTGATCCATTCTTTCATGTCCACGTCTAACTGTGGCCACTTTGCAGCATGCCCACGAAAAGTGTGCTTACTTTTATCTATTTTTTGCAGCTGATCCTCCTGTTTCCTCCACTCTCTTATCTTTTTTTTTAGTTGGAGGTGCCCAAAATGTGTCTCCGCTGCTTTGTTTCCATGTTCCTCAGCATATTTTACTACTTCCTGTTTAAAAGGAATTTTATATGCTAGTCTTTTCTGCTTTGACATCCTTGTATGTAGCATGAGGATGTACCATAGTTTTCTTACATTAGGTGTCCCCATCAGAGTATTGTGAATATGGAGCACCGAGTATAGAGCAGCAGTGTAGTGAGGGCAGGAGGCGGAGCCTGAGAGGACCACAGATAGGTGTCCGCTCATGTGCCAGCTCTGCCTATTGATTCCTGCACTGCGGAAAAGAGACAGAAGAGGCGGGATTCAGCACTGTAAAAGGACCCCGCCACTGCAGCCCGGCTGCTATTCACTAAAGGACCGGCACCAGTCCATCATTGGGGATCCCTGAGGTAATACACTTCACGGTCTGTGATGCAATATTCACTCCATAAGACGCACAGACATTTCCATTCACTTTGGGGGGGGGGTGTCTTATGGAGCAAAAAATACGGTAATTCTTAACAATTGGGAGAGAGTGAATGTGAAGGCCAGACTCTCCATACAGTCTATTTGTGAGAAAAAGCCAGAGTTCATAAAAAAGGATAAAAACCTCATATAAATAGCTTGCAAATTTGAAAATCAGCAATTTACAGAAGAGATATAGCACTAAAAAAAAAAAGCATGCTGGAGAACTTTATGTGTATTATTTTTTTTTTAAAAAAAAATTGCACTTTTTCTTCTCTTTAAACGAATAAGAATACTGTAAAAGAGGAGGAGCAATGGGAGACTTCAACAAACTCCCATTTGCTTTCTGCCTTTTCTAGCAGTAGTACAGGACCAAATACAGGGCTATTGTATTTTGAGAGGGTGGCGGGGGGAGAATAAATGCTATACAGTGTACAGTATTGTATTTGGTCCTCTGCTGCTGTGGAAAATAAAGATAAAGTAGATGGGAATGTGTTTGTTTAGAGACAATCCCAAGACAGAATTCAAGTTATAATACTTTACTGTATATTACCTATATTGTTTAAATACAAATAAAAAAAGTATAAAAATAAAATGAATTAGAACAAAATAAACCTCTTAGATCAACAATAACCACCAAGATTAAGACAGTATATACAGCAAATAAAATGCTTATCTTATAAAAGTACAATACTGCAATGCAGCAGTAGAAAATTTATGTATTCCTTGTCCTCTTTTTCATTGTTATTGTCTTTTGCTAACTTCAACTCATTCTGCAGGTTTTTGTCTGCAGTTCTTTGCAATTTGAAAATAGGAAATAAATTGAACAATGCCACGTTTCCAAAAAAATGTAGTATTTCTACAAACTACGCAGGGATGTGAAACTCAATTTCATTGAGGGCCACATCAGCATTATGGTTGTGCTCAAAGGGCCAGTTGCATGTAAGATTATGTATCATATTAGTTCAGGAGTGCATTTTGTCTAAGACGTGAGCCAAACAGGATTAATATTTCCAATATGAACAAATATAAATCTGCAAAAACAAATTTAAAACAAAAAACATAAGCTACTTAGTTCTCTCTCTCATGTCATTTTGTCTCAGCTGGATGTTTGGCATCTTTTCTTGCCTACAAGTTCATTCATGTTTGAGGTTCTGAGCTGTGGAAACTCTCAGGATAGAGTGGAGGTGTGCATCAGTGAGAAGACTTCCCTATGAGCTTTTGTTCACACTCATCACAGAGAAAAGTTGCTCACAGAGGTATGTACTACCAAACATGCAGAGCCTTCGAGCAGCTTGTAGGCAGAGTTGGGGCATCATTTTAGGAATGAACCTGGTGAACTATGTGGTCCCTGCAGAATCATACTTTGCCTTAAGTATGCTGTTACATTGGAGTTTTATCAACTCCATCTGGATGTTTACAGGTGCTTTCTCCACATCAACTGCAAATGGATTACTGAGTAGTCCAAAATTAAATTTCTGTGCTTCAAAGTCAACAAAGCAATGTGTAAACTCCATGTGAAGTGTGCTCAGTTTATCAGCAAAATAAGCAGTAGTTTATGATTGTTTGACAACAGGGAAAGTGACTCGAGTTTCCTTGCTGCATCTTAGTCTCCCACAGTCGCAGCTTAACTTGAAAAACTTTCACTGCATCATACATGTCCATGATCACAGGGTCCTGTCCCTGATTAGATTAACAGAGTTGGAAGGGACCTTGTAGGTCATCTAGTCCAACCCTCCACACAAGCAGGAGACCCTACACCATTTCTGACAAATGGCAGTCCAATCTCTTCTTGAAAGCTTCCAGTGATGAAGCTCCCACAACTTCTGAAGGCAAGCTGTTCCATTGGTTGATTGTTCTCACTGTCAGAAAATTTCTCCTTATTTCTAGGTTGAATCTCTCCTTGATCAGTTTCCATCCATTATTCC
Source organism: Thermophis baileyi (assembly GCA_003457575.1). Taxonomy (NCBI): domain Eukaryota; kingdom Metazoa; phylum Chordata; class Lepidosauria; order Squamata; family Dipsadidae; genus Thermophis; species Thermophis baileyi. The sequence goes on from QLTV01003966.1 coordinate 189,801, forward strand.
TTGTCTGGCCTTCGGGTGCTTTGGAGAAAAGCTTGACCCCCTCCTCTCTGTGGCAGCCCCTCAAATATTGGAACACTGCTATCATGTCTCCCCTGGTCCTTCTCTTCACTAGACTAGTCATGCCCAGTTCCTGCAACCGCTCTTCATATGTTTTAGTCTCCAGTCCCCTAATCATCCTGATTGCTCTCCTCTGCACTTTTTCTAGAGTCTCAACATCTTTTTTATGGTGGGGTGACCAAAACTGGATGCAGTACTCTAGATGTGGTCTTACTAAGACTTTATAGAGTGGTATTAGTACCTCACTTGATCTTGATTGAAGTTTTAGCACAGTGAAACACACTGAAGCTGAAATTTTAACACAGTGAGATACTTAGTTATGTCGCACAGAAAAGCTAATTCATACAGCCACTTTTCATCCCGCAGTACTGTAGAGTCTTTTCCTTTACTTTCCATGAACTGACAGATTTCCTTATGCAACTCGAAAAATCTGTTGAACACTTTTTCTCGATTTAGCCATCAAACCTCTGTGTGATAGGGCAGATCACCAAGTTCAGAATGTATTTCCTCCAGAAAAGACTTAAATTGATGGTGTTTTAAACCTTTAGCTCTTATAAAGTTAGCTGTCTGTGTTACAGTGCTCATTACTTGTTCCATCTTCAGAGCTTTGCCGCATAGTGTTTCCTGGTGTATGATGCAGTGATATGCTGTCAGCTCATACTGCAATTCTCGCACTTCATCTTCTCTCCCATCTTTCCCTCTAATCCACTCTTTTCCCAGCACATTGAAGGTGCTCCATTTGTTGTCAGTCCTGTATGTTTGTCCCAGGGCAATTTCATGTCATTTACACATTTAGATACTGCTTCAAATATGTCTGTTCCTGTGGTAGTGCCATGCATTGATTTCATATCCAGAAGTTCCTCTGTATTGCATAAACTTGAGTCCACTCCACAGATGAAGATTGTCAGCTGTGCTGTGCCAGTGATGTCATTGCTCTGATCCACAGCAAGAGAAAATGCAATGAAATCTTTTCCCTTTTGAATCAATTGTACTTGTAAATCAGTGGCAAGCTCACATAACTGATCAGCAACAATATTTCTGCTTATGCTTACATTCAAAAATGCTTGCTTTTGGTCTGGACACAAGACTTTGCACACTTTAATCATGCAGGGCTTCAAAAACTCCCCCTCTGTAAATGGCCAGGCTGATTTAGCTATCTCTTCTGCCACTATAAAACTAGCTTTCACAGCAGCTTCACTTTGCGATTTTGCTTTTCTGAACATATGCTGCCATGACATCAGACTCTTTTTAAACTCTTCCACCTTCTTTAGCTTCTGCTGTATGTCCAAGTGTTTGTACTTGTCCTGATGTTTCGTCTCATAGTGCCATCTCATGTTATATCCTGTAAGTACAGCCATATTAGCTCCACAAAAAAGGCACATAGCATTATCTTCAATGTCAACAAACAGGTACTTTGCCGCCCACTTCTTTTGAAAGCACCTACTTTCAAAGTCCATCTTTCATTTGGCCATTTTTTGGGGTTTAAATATCAGTATAGGCACGCAGGTCTTCTTCACAGCAGATGCTGTATATATGGAGTATGAGACTGCACAGAAAGCTCAAAAGTCCCAGGTGCTGTGTGAGGCAAGCAGTTCTGAGCGCTCTAGGTATCCACTCTGGAGGCTCAGTAGGATGCTGTGAGTCCGGATGTTTTGAGCAGGTTTAGCAACATCACAGCATCTATGGAGAGAAAGCAAGTGACTGCAACCCTCTTTGATAACAATTGAAATTATATATTTTGTATAGGAGAGATCCTGGAGGAAAAAATCGGCAATCCACCATCACTCCGAAACTGGTCTAGCAACCACAAGGGGTACTCAACCTCTCTAGTTAAGCTACCTCCATTTCTGATCAGATTCTGATATTTTCAGGGCTGCCTTTCGATCTCTGTAGGGAAACAAAATCAAGACACATCCAGCTTTCCCAAATAGGAAACAAGGAACCACAGTCTCCCATCTTTTCCCAACAACTAACCTACATCTAAGAAGCTCAGAAATAGAGCTCAAAATCCCTGAAATATCCACCCAAAATTTAGCTTTAGCAATCAATGCTGATTAGACGGCAGAAAAGAGAGAGCATGCTTTGAGGGCCAAAAGCATCCGAAGAAAGCAACCTCCACTTTGGGAAGCCCAGACACCCTCAGACGGTGGCATGCAGAGGCTCAGAGATTACAGGGAAACATATCTGGAGGGTAAGACACAGCCTCCATATTGGCCATTTCTACCTCTCCAAGCCCCCTGGGTGGTGGGAGGAAAAAAGCCAAAAAGGGGCACCTGTGGGGGGCCAGGCAAGGCTGGGAGGGGGGATCCATAGGTCTCCAGTGGAGAACGCAAGACCAGGATGAACGGCAAAGCCTTGTCCACCAGAGGAGCCTTGCTGTCCTTCTCAGGCTACCCATACGACCCCCAGATGGTAGCACAAGCTGCCTGGAGCCCTGAGTAGAGGAGGGCAAGCGCCCAGCTTGGCCCTCGAGCTCCCAGGGCAGTAGGATCCCGCAGCCCAGTCCAGCCCCGCTTCCCCAAGGGAGACCTGGCTGCACTTACTTTCTCGAGGCTGCTGCTGCTGTGCTCACTCCTTGGCCAGGTTGCTCATGGTGTGTGTGTGTGTGGGGGTGAGGCTCGTGGGCACTGCTCCAAGGTGGCTGCTTCACCAGGCGGGCTGCTACGGCTTCCCCTCTGGGCTTGCAGGCTTCCCAGGCTGGAGGAGAGTGGAGGCTCCTGCTGGATGGTGCTGCTGCTGCTGTTGCCTATACTGTGAGGCAAGGTGAGGCGAGGCAAGTGGTGGGGCAGGGCTGGCCTGGCTGCAGGGCCCTGTGCGCAAGTGCGGTGCAGGGGGGGGCGGGGCCGAGTGTGGCTTATTGGATGCCCCGGGCTCACATCCAGCTGGCCATTGCTGCCGGCCAATGAGTGGCCGAGGGGCCCAGCTGCTGCCAGTACTGCCAGCCTCCATGCACTCACCACCTCCTGTGCGCACGCCCAGGGGGAGTGCCTGGCCAGGCTGGGGTAGGCTGGTGCCGAGGCAGCGGGGGCCGGCCCCTCGCTGTCTCCAGGGTGGCCCCACAAGCTAGATCTAAACACGGGCTGGATCTGGCCCACGGGCCTTGAGTTTGACATGTCTGATCTACAGTAATATACACTAATTTACAAAATAAAAGCAAGGAAACATAGCACTGTAGAATGATTTGTGTAGATGCTGGCTAGCATTTCTACAAACAGTTTCAAGGCAAATGCAAACAAACTTTATTTTTGCTAAGTACTGTACTTACAAAACGCAATAGTTTGCAAAATACAGTACTTAAGAAGCAGAGCAGTTTGCAAAGCGCTTACAAACAAACAGTACAGAACTACAGAGTAATGGAAAAATAATATTTTAAAATACTTAACAGAAGCAATTACAGCACTCCAATCCTCAAGCCAGCAAAAAACGATCCTCCAGGCAACAACAGATCCTCCACATAGCATCAAAGAAAAACAAACTCGGCACTGGCTACAAAATCACCAGATCTTGTTTGGCCATGTGACCAGGGGGAAAAAAACCTGGTAGCCTCCAGAAATTGCATGTCGTAAAACCCCGAATGACAAAGGAAAGTCGCAGGGTTAAAAATGGCTGCTGCTGTAGCACTTACTTAGTCGCAGTTTTGAATTTCTAACATAAGTATACTTTTGGGATAAATTCATTCCTGTGAACATTTGCTAAATGAATGATCATACCTGTACTTAACTGTGATGAGCAAGTTTGAAACTTTAACTGTTTAATCATCTTGGTTGTATGTGTCCATACTTCACAAGCATATATTGCAGTTGGTATAAAAACACTCTTGAAGAGTATAGTTTTTGTGATAATACACGCAAATGGAGCTGCGAGCAACCACTGCTCATGTGAATGGAGCAGCGCACGAGCACAAGCACTCACCACTCATGCAAATGGAGCTGTAAGCTTATGCAGCCCGGTTCCAAATGGGCTGCAGCCCAGAAGTGGGCCGTGACCTGGGGGTTGGAGACCCCTGTTCTAGGGAACCAGAGATAGCACGTCATGGGCAATCTTGCACAGTATGTTTAATAGTTAGCATCAGGGTGGATTTGATTTAAATCAATTTAAATCATGATTTAAATCACTAGTAAAAAGGCTTTAAATCAAGTTGATTTAAATCATGATTTTTAAAGAGCAACTGTCTTCTCTGTCCCCCAGCGGCTGCTCCTCTGACCCGCTGTTGACTCACCAACAGGCCCATTCAGCTTAAGTGCCGGCTGGTGATGCGGCAGTGACACAACAAGGTGAGGGATGTGGCGGGCAGCAGATGAGTGGATGCCCACTAATAGGCGCTGCCATGATGGATCTGAAATGACAGGTGCAAAATGTAAGGACTCATTCTTGCTAGTAGTTAGAATCTTAATTATTATTTGCAAACAAAATGAAGGTTTCCTATTTACAATAATAAGCTGTCAGGTTAGTAAAACAGCAATATCAGAACTGATTTTAGGTTAATAGGTTAATCACACATAGTTGGAGAACTACTCAAATTCTTTTATTTAATTAAAACAATAACATATTACATATTCTTGTATTTGCTTAAACATCAATGTTTAGTAACTGGTGCATAAACAAAACATCTTTGAAAAAACAAACAAAAGAACTTAAACTGAATATATCAGCTGGGTCCACATAAAAAAAAATTCAAACATGGTCTTCTGCAGCTCACTCATATTCATCTTCGTTCTCTTGTTTGTTCATGATCTGGAAAAGAAAAACAAGCTTTCCTGCTTTATCAGGCCCCAGACGATTTCTCAATTTAGAGCGAACAAGTCCAAAGGAAGAGAATATTCTTTCAACGCCAGCAGAAGAGGCCACTGTGGTTAAAAGTGAAATCATTACTTCAACATTTTCTGAATCCAAGTGCTTAAATGACTTCCACCAATTCATTGGTGAAACTTTCTTTAAAACCTCATCAGCAAACATATATTTCTTGAATGGTTCCCCCTTAGCTCTGAAATTCATTATAGTTTGCACTAGAGATGGATGATTGCTGGATACCTATGTCATGGCTAACTCCTCTTCTTCAGACAGGATTGCAGACTTATCAGGAAAAAAAGGGGGAGGAGGCTTATGTATATATATCAACAACAGCTGGTCTCAGGACATCACTATAATACAAAAGTCTGTGATGAAAACTTGGAGTCCTTACTTATCAACTGCAAACCCTTTTATTCTCCTCGAGAGTTTACTTCATTTCTACTAATTATGGTCTATAATCCTCCAGAAGCCTGTGTAAACAAAGCATTAAGAACTCTAGCTGATCAGATTATGGAGGCTGAAGCCAAATACCCCGATTCACTGGCCATTATTTTGGGAGATTTAAACAAGGCAAACTTAAGGAAAGAGCTACCAAAATACTTTCAGCATGTCAATTGTCCCACTAGAGGCAAGAATACTTTAGACCATTGCTACACAACACTAAAAGATGCTTATCGGTCTTTACCACGAGCAGCTGTGGGAACCATTGCTATAAAAGATGCTTATCGGTCTTTACCATGAGCAGCCGTGGGACACTCTGATCATTGCATGATTCACCTTGTACCTGTTTACAGGCAAAGACTTAAAACCACAAAACCAACAATTAAATCAGTAAATCAGTAA
>QLTV01003966.1:200679-211914 GCA_003457575.1 Thermophis baileyi
ATCATTTCTTTTTTTGGCAACTGTATAAAAATGCAGTGCCATGCAGTAACAATAGCAGATATATATTATTGCTTTAGCATAACAATACCTCAGGGCAGTCTTAAAAATATGGTGAAATAAAAACAGTTTACCAACCTGAAGGTCCTGCCTCTTCAAACATGGTCCTTTAATCACAGCACTTCTCATGATGTTGTTTCATTCAGGCCACCAGGCCTTGCATCTCTTTGTTGCATTACTTGCATTTTGTATGCAAGGCTGATGTTTGTAGGGTGTTAGAATCAGCATCCCAGGATGTTCCAGCCAATCTGTTCAGTAAATTGTTGCAATTTTGCAGCTGTTTTCCAAGATGATTTTGGAAGGTTAGTGTTCTGTCCAGTGTTACTTGCAGGAGAGTTATTACCATGTTTCCCAGAAAATAAGAATGGGTCTTATATTAATTTTTGCTCCATTAGGGCTTACTTTCAGGTGATGTCTTATTTTTTTCATGTACAACAGATATGTCAAACACAAGGCCCGTGGGCTGGAGGGGCACATATCTGGCCCATGGGGCCACCCCGTAGATGGTGAGGGACCAGCTCCGCCGCCCTGGCCCTGACCCAGCCCAGCTGGGCGCCCCTCCAACATACACACCAGAGGTGGTATTCAGCTGGTTTGGACCGAACCAATAGCAGAAATTTGGACTGGTTCGCCGAACCGGCAGATACCACCTCTGGTTGGTCCCGCCCCCAGTCACCACTCGCGCCCACCTGCTCGCTGCTCGCCCTGCCTGCCCGCTCATCCTGCCCCACCCCGCCCAGCTGTCCTATATATGTTGCCTTTGCCACATGGCCCAGCTAATCGCCTCGCCTCCACATCTCGCCTGCTTTGCTCACCAAAGGTAAGCATGCTGTCCGCTCGACCTTCACCTCAGGTCGGGGCCCAGGGACGTGCCATTCCCTGAGGCCCTGGAGCCTCTGCCCTCTCACTGCCCGCTTCCCGCCCGCCTCGGCCGGGTTGGGGAACGCGCCATTCCCCGGCACCGGCCTTGCCCTGGAGCCTCTGCCCGCTCGCTGCCTGCCTCGGCCAGGTCGGGGAACGCGCCATTCACCAGCACCAGCCTTCCCGGGGCCTCCTCCTGCATGCTGCCTGCTCTCCCTTCGCCATGCGTCGCCCTGTTTCCCCTCCTTCAGAGGCCCTGTCCTTAGCCCCGCTTCCTCCCCCATGACAGCCTCTTTCTTCGGGCTTACCTTCCTCCCGCGGCTGGCTGCCAGGGAAGGCAAGCCAGGGATGAGCCGTCGCTGCTGGGCTCCCCGCCAGCCTGCATCTCGCCCCCCTAGTCGCAAGATGCCTGCAGCCGCAGCCACCTCTTTTTTTTCAGTGCGACTGCGAGAAGGCTCCCCACCTTGCCGTGAGTGACGTCGAGTTGGCCATGCCCACTCAGTCACATGCCCCGCCCACCAAGCCACGGCCACAGAACCAGTAGGAAAACAATTGAATACCACCACTGATGCATACAGGACGCAGTGAGCACACGGGGGCCGACAGTGTCCAGCAGTAGCTGCAGACTGCTGGCCTCTTGGCGCACTCTGGGGCTGCGTAGCCTGCGCAACACAGATGAGTCCAAACGCTGGGACTGCAGGCCCAGCTCTCCAAGCAACTGGTGGAAAAAGAGTTGGGGGGGGGAGGCACACGTCTGGCCTGCCAGATGCATCATGTTGGCCGCCTGCCCATTCTGTCCCACCGTCTGTCTTTGCTTGCCCATGGTTTCAATGGGACAGGTGGCTGTGTGGCGCAGCCTGGCCGGGCGTCCCCGGCATGCACATGAAGCGGCAAGCACATGGGGGCTGACGGCATCCGACAACAGCTGCAGCCTGCCAGTCCCTTGGCCAACGCACTCAGGCTGCACAGCCCTGTAGCGCAGGTAAGTGTGAGTGCTTCGACTGCTGGGTCGGCCACCAAGCAGCAGGCGGCTGCCTGCCCACTCCATCCCACCATCTGCCTCTGCTTGCCCTTGGCTGTGACTGGACAGGTGGCTGTGTGACGCATCCAGCGGGCCAGATCATATACCTCCCTCTGTGTCTCTACCTCCGCCTGCTGCTGGTGCCACTGCTGCGAGGTGAGGCATGTGGCTGGTCAGGTGGTACCATGCCGCGGCCCCTGGCGCTCGACCCTCACCATCCAACCTCGTCCTCCAGCTCCGCCACACATGCTGGATGACCCTTCCGTCCACCGCCCCACCTGTGATGGTAGTGGCAAATGGGAAGGGTGGGGAGCCCTCATCCCCAAGAGGCAGCCGGGACTCCCCTCCCAGCTCCGCCCGGGCTCCCACAGGTGCCCCCGACGTGAGCGATGTCAAGCTGGGCCCCCCTCTGCCTTCCTCCGAGGGCAACCACAATGCTGGTGTTTCTCTAGGAGCTGACGGGCTGCAAAGATGGCATCAGTTGTTCCACATCCTTTAACGAAGCCACATTGGTTAATGGTGAGTTGGGTGATGCTGCGAATGCTTTGATCAAGGATTCTCTCAAAGATCTTCATAGTGTGAGACAGAAGGTGGATTGGGCAATAGTTGGCACAGTCAGCTGGGTCAACCTTGTTCTTGAAGATGGGAACTGTTACACTTGTTGACCAATCAGTTGGTACATGGCCAATGTTCATTACAGCATTGAAGAAATCAGTCAACCAAGGTATCCCTATGTCTCGCACTTCCTTTAGTTTCCAGAAGTCCGCAGGCAGATTGTCAGGTTCAGGAGCCTTCAAGTTCTTCATTCTGTCCACAGCATTGTTGACTTCTTCCTCAGTTATGAGTGGAATGGGTCCATGGGTTGGTGTGCCTTCTGGAATTGGTGGATGTGGGAATTCGATGTTGGAGATCTCATTGAAATGATCTTGCCATCATTGCAGGATCTCCTGTTTGTCTTGGAGTTGTTTGCCATCCTTGTCCTTCATGCACATGTAATGCTCGATGGCTTGTGCAGCCTTCTTCCGTGCTTTGGCTAATCAGTAAATGTCTTTCTCCCCTTCCTTCATCTCCAGGAGGTCATATAGGTCTTGGTAGTGTTCTGCCCTGACTTCAGCAACCACTCTTTTGGCTGCTGTTTTGGTGGTTACATAGTTCTATCGATTCTCTTCAGTCGTACTACCTGCCATTTCTTGAAAGTTTGCTTCTTTTCCTGCACTTTCTCCTGTACTTGGTCAGTCCACAGCCATGTTTATTTGTCAATATAACGGTGATCTGATTTTGTGATGCCGAGGGTTTCTCTGGCATTGATAATGACAGAGTCACAGAGTGTTGACCAGGTGATGTTACTTGTAGCAGCACTGATAGGTGGGAATACGATTTTTCTGGTCACCGCTTCTTTGTGGTCCTGCAACTTCCACCATTTGATCCTCTCGAGGCCTGTAGTACTGTTCATTCTCTTATGATCTTTTATTTTTAGATCTGTAACAAGTAATTTGTGTTGAACCCAGTTTGAACCCAGAGATATTTCTGCCCAACAACAGATATTCTGTCCTTAAATGGTTTATATCTGGGCATTGTTTTAGCATTTCTTGGATGTAAGTCTATGCTGACATTTTCTTCCAGAACAGTCCTACATTGCAGATATGCTCTGGTGAATATTTGCCCTCTGCTATGATCTCATCCAGTTGTCCTGGAAAGCATAGGCCAGCTTCTTCATTAGCCCTTGCGGCTTCACCTGTTGTGCATATGTTATAATAATTAAATTGTCTGAAACCACATAACCCAGCCACAGTTGGCTCTGAATGTTTCATTGCACTCCTTACCTGCTCTTTCCTTAGCAGTTCAGAAATGCTGCACGCCTTTGCCGGAATCAGAAGAAGGCTAATTGGAATGCATTTTTGAATTTGATCCTCAATCCAAAGCACAAGCAGCTTTTCTGTTTTGGAAATAAGGCCTGTTCTGTTTCTGCTTACTATGGAAACTGTTCCTGGAGCTGCTTTAATTGCCTTCTATATTTTCTTTATCCTTAAGGATAGTGCAGATGATGGAATGGCCCAGTTCTTTTTGTACTGTATAGATAAAAGTTTCCCCTGTCAAGTCAGGTCGGACTCTAGGGGGCGGTGCTCATCTCCATTTCTTAGAGGAGGGAGCCAATGTTGTCCAAAGACAATTCCATGATCGTGCAGCCAAGCATGACTATTTGTCAAGGGGCACAGAATGTAGATACCTTCCCACCAAAGTGTTACCTATTTATCTACTCACATTTGCATGCTTTCAAACTGCTATAGTCTTTACCTTCTTCCCTTCATCTTATGTTATGATTATTTTCATTTTTAAGTCCAGATTGATGGTTCTCCTTTGTTTCTTATGTCCATGTTGGACTGAAGTAGAGTCCAGTCTCTTTCCTTTGGAAGATATCTCTAGCCAGATAAAGAGTTTATGACAAAGTATATTGTGCTGTAGATCAGTGGTCCCCAACCTTTTGGCACATGGACCAGCTTTGTGGAAAACATTTTTTCCACAGAGGGGGAATGGTTTCGGGATCCAAGCACATTACATTTATTGTGCACTTTATTTCCGTTATTATTACATTGTAATATATAATGAAATAATTATACAATTCATAATGCAGAATCAGTGGGAGTCCTGAGCCTATAATTAAATCTGTAATATAATTAAATCTGTAATCCAAGTAAGACAACCATCCAATTCTTCACTGTCTTATAAACCTTAAATTCAATCCTTGATCTTTGATTTGATCATGTATATATTGGTTTCTGTTAATCATATATTGCTATTAAACTGTTTTTCAGTTTTTATTAGTAAAATTTGAAATAAAAAATTAATCAATAAAATATTTGCTTTTACTGCTGATATTCTTACTAATTAATTTTAACTTTCTCCATCTTAAAATATCTGTTCAGTCTTCAGCTTTTCAATCCTCCATGTAGTCTTAACAGTTATTGGATTATAATCTCTGTAACAGTAAGCTTAACTTCCATATTTATAAATTTGGTTAATAATGAAGTAGATATCCAGAACATGTTGAGTAAAATTTGTGACCAGAAGAATAAATACATTCTTTCTTTAAGGGAGATTTAAAGGAAAAATACTGAAGTATGATATTAAATTTTTGGGAATGAGATGGGGACTTTAGCTTTTACATGCACTAGATTTTTAAGATTTGGGGGAAAGACTGTTCTTATCTGCAAAATATAAAAGCATCATAAAGCTTTATTTTATTATCACTTGGAGTATACATTGAAATAATTCTAATTTTTCTGTGTTCACTCTAGTAAAAATAATTGTAAAAATGTCCCCACTTATTCTTGAATTTATTTTTCCAAATTTCATGACACATTTCTAATATATAGATATAGATATATAGAGGTAGGTAGTCCATTCTTTTAAAATGTGGAGATAAAATTGCAATGTTATATCCTTTGTCTTAAGATATGTAAATTTAATATCACAGAGTGATTTTTTTTTCTATGTGCTCCCTCTGAGTATATTTTTTTTGTAATAAGTTTTTATTTTATTTTATAACATATAAAAATTCCAACTTCAATTGAACAGTGTGTTGTCTGGGTACAAGTCATTTTAGGAAGTAATAATCAAAGTGTTTACAACAATATTCATTGCATTAATATCAATTATACTAATATTAATAATAATAATCATTCTACTTGTTTAACCAATTTAACATATCTTCCTTATATCACTGATCCTTCCATATATTTCCCTGTTTCTAGCTCCTGTTTTTGTAAACTAGCCATTGATAAAATAAGTCCCAAGTCAAAAAATATTCAGTTTCTTTCTTTTCCTTAATTTTAAGTGTCAGCTTGTCCATTTCTGCACATTCTAATATTTTTTTAATTGTCTTCATCTGTTGGGATCTCTTCACTTTTCCATTGTTGTGCAAATACTATTCTCGCTGCCGTTAATACATGTAAAATCAGATACACATTCCCTTTATTATACTTGCCTGTAAAATGCCCAGCAAAAATGTCTCTATATGTTGTTTTATCATTTTTTCCAGCCATGTATGTATTTTTGTCCAATATTTTTTCGCTTTTTGGCATGTCCACCACATATGATAGTATGAACCAGGTATCTGGTGACATTTCCAACATTTTGCAGAATTATCCTTAAACATCTTTGCTAACCTTGCGGGCGGAAAATGCCATCTATAAAACATTTTATAAAGATTTTAAGATTTTTTTTTACCGTAAAGATTTTCTTTGTATGCAGTAGTCATTGTTAGTTTATAATTTCTATCCCATAATTTCTGCCATTGATCTAACTCAATCGAATAGCCAAAATTTTTAGCCCATACTATCATTGTCTCTTTTACTTGTTCATCTTCCATCTTAATACTTAACAAAGTCTTAAGTTCCCCTTTTTCATTTAAAATATCTTTATATCTGGTAACCTTCTCTATATCAATAACATTTGTATAAATCAGTGCCTGCATTGTTGAAAGCCAGACAATCAGTGCCTCCATTGTTGAAAGCCAGACAATTTTCAAATAATGTTGTTCTTTAATTTTCTCCCATACTACCGGTAATAGTAGTGCATTCCTAACATAGTGTCTTTGAAAATAGCTATGTATTTTGTTTTTCCCATATCATAAGAAGGCATGCCAACCTAATTCAAGATCATGTCCCTCCAATGTCAATAATCTTTTGTTCCTCAAACCAATCCATTCTTTCACCCAAGTAAGTATTGGAGCCTGATAATACAATTCCCAATCTGGTAGCCCAAAACCACCTCTATTTTTAGAATCTTGCAACATTTTCAACCTTATCCTTGCTTTTCTCCGGTGCGCTGCTTGGAGAATCCAAGCGTGGGTGTTGACTTCCATCTGCCTGGAGACTGAGTTGAAACAATTTGCTGGTCACGCCCCCTCTGTTCGGCTGAGTCCTTCAGTTTTTTCAACTCAGTCGAGCCTAGGAGACGTATCTAAATTAGCTAGAGCAGTTAGGACAGTCAATTCCTACGCTTGGATTCCCTGTTTCATCAGTTTGTGAACTAAGGTGGGGAAGATCTGAGGAGCAGGCAGAATCATCGCCAATAACAGCCTTTGCGGCTAGGAGGTCCTGCAGCTGCCGGTGTGCATGCGGATCCGTCCGGCTCGGCCGGAGCGGCCGCTGACACCTACGGGCGAATTTACTAAGGCAGCCTTCTGGAGTCAACCCAGGCTTGGGGATCCTCCGACGTTGCGGGCACCTGTCTCCCCCGACGAACACCGCTGGTGAGTGCGCTGGTCTCCCCCTGGCCCCTGGGACGATCGCCACCACCTGAAGACCTACCTACCTGGAAGGCAGCTCCGGAGTCCCTGGCTGATTCTCTGTGCCATATTCTGAAGAGGGCTGCCCCGTGCCCTAGCTCGTTCAGAGCTGCCATTACAGCCTCAAGCTGCCGTCGGGAGAGCCGCCATTACAGCCGCGTGCTGTAGGCTAGCGTTTGCAGAGCCGCCATTACAGCCTCGAACCACCGCACGGAGGGCCGCCATTACATCCGTGAGTGGTCGGCTGGCGTTTGAATCGGCGCTTGTAAGTCGGTACGCCGCCTTTCATGCCAACAACAGGGCACTTCTCAGATTGACAAGCGGCTCCCTCTGGCGTGTCTCAACGTCCCTCCGGAGTCCCGATATAGGCCATCGGAGTTCCTCTTCCTCCGCAGAGCCTGTACAAAGTATTGGCGGGAAACCACCACTTCAAGATGACAGATAGATCTTCACCAGAGGACGTTGGTGAGAGGGGTCATTCTCCCAAGAGACAAGGGGCAAGGAAGAAGGGCCCCAGGGGATCTAGATCCTCCCCCAGGGGTGAGACCAGCTATAGCAGGTCCAAGAACCCCATGGCCACTAAGGTTTCCTCAGCCTCACAGAAGGACGCTGAAAGGCACCAAAGAGCCCTGGAAAGGCAATTTGCCAAGGCTTCCAGGCAGGCTGATTCAGCAAGGCCCCTTCCCAGGGAGTTGACTGAGGCGGGGACTTCCCATTCCCCACTTCCAGAGTTGTCGCCTCAAAATTTCGGAAAGTGTCATCTGGGATGGCCACCAGAGGGTCCCAAGGAGCTGCTAGCCCCTCTACCCTCGTACCATGAGGAACACTTTCTACCCTTGGGCTGCCTGCCCAATGCAGCACTTCAACTGGCCGCCTCTTCTAGGGGCCCGGCCCCTGAGGCAACGTTTACCCCCACAGCAGCAGAGTTCCGCTCTGGGGAGGGCCAAGGGCTCGGCTTACCTCAGGAATTGAGGGACATCATCGCGCAGGCCATTTCCCAAGGGATAGCATCGGGGCTGAACCAGCGGGCTCGCCTCCAGCCTTCCGGCCTGCACACTCAACCCCCCTTGCGCCTGCCATCGTGAAGCGATTCTCAATCTCCTCAACCTTCCAGGCACCGTGAGGAGTCTATCATGGGGGATGAGGAAATGGGTGACCAGGAATTGTCCGAGGACGAAGGGCTCATACCGGACAAACCAGCCTTCACGGGCCTGTTCCGCCTCCCCTTATTTAAATCTTTATTCAAGGCCAAATCTTTATTCAAGGCCAAAACAACGGCCAATATGGGGGTAGAGCCCACCCCCTCAGATTCTCAGTCTCATCAGGACACCCATGACGGGCTGTTCTCGGAACCGTCCGAGAAACAGGTCACATTCCCTTCCCCCCAATTATTCATTATGTCGTCCAACGTCAATGGAACCACCCCAGCTCTCTTTCAGCACCCAGTGGCATTGACAGAAGGCTCTATAGTGTGGGCCAGGAGATGGAGGAACTCCTACAGCTCCCTCAAGTGGATGCTCCGGTGGTAGCAATGTCATCTCCCGCCTTCCTGCCTTCGAACTCCACAGAGGTCCTTAGGTCGAAGGACAAGAAGGCCGAAATGTCCTGCCGCAAAACCCACCAGGGCAATTCGGGCAGCCACAGCAGCCTCATTCTTTAATCGTTCCTCTTTAATTTGGCTTCGCCAGCTTCAGGCTAGATTGCCACCTGAAGATACTAGGCTGCACCATGATGTAAATAAGTTATTAGCAGCCACCAAGTATTCTGCCGACGTTACATTAAATGTGGCAAAGTTTGCTTCCAGGGCGCTATCTTCTAATGTAGCATCCCGTCGCCTCCTGTGGCTTCGCCAATTTTCTCTTCTGAAATTTTCTCTTGCTCATACAACTTTTCATAATAATATTGAATTATTATTTTTTTATCCTTATTTTGATAGTATAAAGTTCCTTTCTCATCTACTAGCCTATGTATCAATTTCTTCTCTTTGTCTATTTTTCATTTTATGTGCCAATTCTTTCTCTAGTAAATTTATTTTATATTTTACTAGTTCCATTTGGTTTTTTAAAATCTTGTTTAGTTCTTTCTGTAATTCTAGTTCCAGCCTCTTATGTTCTTCTATTAACTTACTTTGATTTTGTTTCTTTTTCTTGTTTTTTTCACTGTGTATGTTATAGCTCCGTGATGGCGAACCTATGGCACGCGTGCCACAGGTGGCACGCATAGCCATATCCGAGGGCACGCGAGGCGTTGCCCTGTCAGCTCCAGCGCGCATGCACACACTGGCCAGTTGATTTCGGCCTTCCGGAGAGGCAAGGCCATTTTCGCCCTCCCCAGGCTTCAGGAAAGCCTCCTCCAAAAGCTGTGCGCATGTGCCAAGCTGCAGAGTGCCAGAGCTGGGCTGTCCCATCAGAGGGATAAAGCGAGGTGATGTCAGCCGTTTCCTGGCACCAGAGCCAAAAGGGCCCAGCGGAGCAGCTATGAAGGCACCACCAAAAGTAAGGGGCTGGGACGCCAACAGGGCTGGAGTCGGTCTGCGAGGGAGTGACAGGCAAACTCCATTTTGGCTGAAACAACGGGCGTTCGTTGGGGTCCGGGTTTTTTTGGGGGGGGGAGCTCGATAAAAATGGTGGAGGTGCAAAGTCAACTGCAGGCGGCGCGGCGCCCCCCGCGGTGCCCCCACCCGACCCCCGCCATGCCTGCTGCTCCGCCGCCAGCCGAGCCAAGCCGGGGAAGGAGCAGTGGGCGGGGCAAGTAGCCGCCCAGCCAGCAAATGCTGCCCCGTGTGCCTGAGTTGGCTCCCAGCGTTCCTCCTGCATAGCCCCACCACCCCAGAAAAGCAGCAGCAGCTGCAGGGGGAAGGTCAAGAGCTACCAGCCCGCTCAGGTGCACCTCACCCTCCTCTCGGGCTTCCCTCACGCCATCATCTTCTTATCCACCTTCGCCGCCGCTGCTGCTGCTTCCACAAGTGCACATGCCCAACTCATTTCAAAACACAAACAAAACACAAGGGGGCGGAGGCGGCCAAGCCAGCGCTCCCAAAACCTGGGGCGGGCGAGTGGGGAGGCCAGCCGGGGTGATCTCCTCACCTTAGTGGCCATGGTGGGCTTTGGCGGCGTGTCTCCCCACCTCGGGAGGGAGCCTGACTAGCGACTCAGCTTTTAGGCTCCCTCCTACTGAGCGGAGGTGGAGCTGAGAGGAGGAGGAAGGCGGCGGCGGTGGCAGCAGCGGCTCTGGCTCCGTTTTCAGGGTGGCCGCCACCTCCCCTTCCCTTCCAGCCGGACTTTCAAGCCACGAGAAGGCAAAGAGCTCCTGAATAGAATAGAATTCTTTATTGGCCAAGTGTGATTGGACACACAAGGAATTTGTCAGAACTGGCGGCGAAGCGGAATCTGGGCTGCCGAGCACCGCTTGTGCTTCCTCTCGCCTCCTGCTTCTTCCTGGTCGCTTCGCCCATAGCCAGGGGTGGGGTTTACACAAAGGTGCCCCGAAACCCAAGCAGGAAAAGGGAGAAAAGGAGCCCGAGGCGAGCCTCCCAGCCAATTCCAGCCATTGCCCACCACTGCTGCTTCCTTCCTGGAGTTGCGAGGAGAGAAGGAGGGCGAAATCCGAAAGGCAGGCGGGCCTGGCCGGGTCGTAGCCTTCTCGTCCTCCTCCTCCTCCGAAAGGGACTCGCCCTACCCAGGTCCCTCCTATGTTGCCTCCACGCTGAATTATGCGACCCGACATTGATCGCCCACCCAAAAGGAGCCCGCCCTCCGATCTCTTCCGAGCGCCCGCTCTTTCCTGCATGAACGAGCTGGGGGCGCGAAAAGCTCTTCCCCTCTACCTGCATGCTGTTTATTACAGGCTCTTCACCCCCCTCTGCACCCAGGTAGCGGCCGGTGGCCCCGAGTAGCGGCGTCTTGTTGGTCTTGGGGGGGGGTGCAGAGCCGGTAACAGCATGCAAGTAGAGGGGAAGCTTTTTGTTCCCCCAGCTCATTCGTGCAGGAAAGAGCGGGCGCTTGGA
>QLTV01003966.1:239499-262272 GCA_003457575.1 Thermophis baileyi
CTTTAACTGTTATAGATCTACAAATAATATGAATATGTAAATAATATCAATAACAATCTTTTAATTTATTTTAACAATATTATTAGTCTATCAATATAAATTACCCCAACTTCCTTCAATACCACTTATTTGGCACCCTTTCAACTCCACTTTATGTTTCACTGTTCTCTTCTTTTCTTTAAACTCACTTTTCCTTCCTTTTTTTTTTAAAAAAAAGCCAACAAGTCACTGGGGTTTGTTTGTTTGCTTTTTTTTCCGTCCATACTCCTCAATCAAGACTACTATCCCCGAGTTCCTTTGACTTTACTCTCCTCCGTCCCTTGTTCCAGAAGTGTTGCTTTTCTTCCTTCCTTCAAGATGTCACCTGTTCAAAACTGCTCAGTCACTGTAAGTTCTCTTTACCCTTTATATCTTTTCACCATCCATTCTTTTCTTGTTGTCACTTCAAAAAGTAGAAAGTTCTATTATCGGTCCACTTTCTGTTATCACCAATCTCCTTCACTCCGTTCGATCCATTCGTTCTATAGGAGTCCTTTCTTCCATGTTTTCCAATGCCTCCTTCACCTCACTCGTCTCCTCCACCCGATCCTTTGATCTCTCTCCTTCTTTCCTCTTTCTTTTTGCCAACACCAACACACCATCCCTTTTATCCGCAATTCCACATTTTATTTAAATCCCATCACACGTAAATCTCTCTTCTCTCACCGAATGCGATCTCTGCTCCTACCGCTTGTTCGCCGCTTTCACATCCACGTTGGAGATCCCATTTACTGCTACGCCATCCTTAAGCACTCCACTGTCTCTGAGAGCATTTTCCTTTCTGTCTCTTGTTTTTTCTCTTTCCGATGGCTCCAGCTGTTTGTCACTCTTTTCTTCCAAGTCTAACGTTTCGGGACCTCACGCTTCCAGAACGGCCATACACGCCGAGTTTTTCCGTGTAGTTTTCGAGAGTTCCTCAGGTCCCATGGGAGCCGCACCTCTCCACATGCGATCTCCAAGTGAACCCCTCTTTTCTCTCGCTCCCTCCAGGATCCGATCTGCCCCTTAAAGGCTCCAAAAACACGAAAAAATCAGCTGTGGCGAGCGGAGCCCCGCTCGTTCCAGCCACCACAGCGTGACATCACCGCCTGAAGTCGTCCGGGATGCAGGAAATGTGAGGTGAGAACTGTAGAGAGCCAAAAATAAGTGTGAGCTTTTTGTGATTTCTAGTTTAAAAAGTAAGAGAAAATTCCTTTACCCAAATTGTAATCATACCAAAAACCGCACAGGAGAAAAATATGGCACTGTCTAATGATTCATTAGAATGCTAAATGATGAGAGACTGGAAAAATCAAAGGGCAGGATGGAAGAGGAAGGAAAAGCAGTGGCTGGATTGGAGCAGGTGTGCTCTGCAGTATTTTGTTACAGGTTCCACATAATTTTATATTCTACTTTCCATCTTAAGTTGATAGTACCTGTATAGTTCTAAAGCTAAAACAAACAACAATTAAGTCTAGAGAAAAGGATGGTAATGGTCATAGTGGTGGTGGAACAACTAACTTCTTGAAGAAGTACCTGTATGTATGTGCATAATATGTAAGTTCTAAGGTAAAGAAACAGTTCCATAAGGAGTAGTTAAGATATAGTTCTAGGATGGCAGAGACTTGGATTCAAATGATTCCTCCACACGAGTTGATTAGATGTCTTTAAGTCAATTCTCAGCCTACTATACCTCAGTACAATTAGGGAACTGAAAAAATACAATGTATGGTGCCTTAAACATCTATGCAAAAATCTCACAAATTGATAAAAATGGAAAAGGCAGAAAAGTCAAATATAAAAAATGAAGTAATAACATTGTCTAGTTAGTTTCTCAAAATGAATTAAAGAGTAACATATTTTAGCAGAAGATAGAAAAGTAAATTGTCAATTGAAGTAAATGAGAAGGCAGCAATTTTAATGGATCTGGATACTGGCATATACACCCTACCCGTCTTCAAACCAGAAAAAATATCATCAAGCAATGTTCCCTCTGACATTGGAAATCACTGTGCGGCAGTTGGAAACTGCCGCGCAGCAATTCCCTGTCACGTGCGCGGCTGCCTGACATTGGAAATCGCTGCGTGGCAGTTGGAAACTGCGGCGCGGTGATTCCCTGTCACGTGCGCGGCCGCGCAGCTTAGAGGGAAAATTGTCAGCAAGGAGAATAATTTCTGCTCTTTGAACGCAGTCCCTATTTAAAGTGAAATGTTTTAAAATGCAAATTTCAAAGTAAATGGGGGCTATTTTTTATAATGAAGTATGGATGCAATGTCGTTTAGAAAGACACTTATGTCCATTCTGCTCATGCAGTCATGCTGAATATTGCAGAACATATTATGAGTGTTTTCTAAAGTGTTGCCCAACAAAATTAGATCCTAACTTGTTGGGGTTTGAAGTGGAACTTCAATATTATTAGGATAGCTTTTATCTTCCTAACCTATCACAGATTGAGTTAGAGTAACTGTAAATTACCATACAAAAACCATGCAGTAGAAGATAATGTAGGTAAGAAAGAGGAAAGAAATGGAATGGGTGCTACAAATTAGAAATCTTGAAGGTCTGTCTACCCAAGGCCAGCCCATCTGAACAGTTAGTATGAGTATTTCAGACAGTGGAAAAACAATGCTTCACACTGCAATGGAACCTTTGACATTCTTCCTGTGATCACTCTGGCAAATGGTTAAGGAAATCGCCCTCTGAAAATTAGTGGGATGGAAAAACTTCCCAAAACCTTGCCAGTGTTTCTGGTAACTCTGCTTCTCATAACAGCAGTGCTAACCAGAATAAATGTATACAGTCTCATAACGCTTGGGAATTCTATCAAAAGATACTGGGAAATACATTATTCTCCATTTTCTTTCTTACCATTGCAAAGGAAAGAGATTGTGGACAGAGCTAATAATTTTCTAGTTCCCTGGTTGCAAAAAGACATGGAATATGGGCTGAATCTCTTTTAAGTTGCCTCATATTACCAGACATCAAATAACAGAAAAGGGTGACCCACCCTTTAGTGACTAATCAAACAATGTCTGAAACGGCTCTCTTTTTTAAAGCCTTCAATTAAGGAAACCACATTGTCCAGAAACTGCAGCAGCATCTCTCTTTTTTTAAGTTACATACCTTTTTCAAAAATGTAAACAACACTTTGCTTCCCACTAAAATATTTAGCAATATAAACCAAGAGTTGAATCACTGTGAGTCATCTAACTCCAGGCTATTTGATAACTGCAACACAGATAATATGATCCAGTCTAGTTGTGATCCCGAACCATGCAACTTCGAAACATTAGGTTGTTGCTTTAAAAAGTATAACCATTGATGTTACATTTTAATTGGAAGTTAAGAGGAAGAAAAGGAAAAAGTGATGTTTAATATTTTTTCTTCTTCTTATTTACCACTTAAATTTCCCTTTCATTTTTTTCTTGTTTGTCCCATAAAAGATTTTGTGAAAAGTAGGCAAAAATACAGTTGTCATTTACTGTGCAGAAAGTGTGGGGATAAAATTGTGCCAAAAGGTAATTCAGTCAGGCTAATTTCATCCTATGCAAAGCAATTTATTTTGTCATCTCTCCTCCCAAAATGGAACATTTGCAACTGTTCCTCAATTTCTCAGTGTTTTCATATACAACAAACATTATCTCAGCTCTCAAGTTCCACAGTTCTTTATGCTTGCAAATCTATCTGAATTTTATGCATGTTCATTTCCTGGTGGTTAGAAATGTTGAAATAGCTTGTGATGAAAATGTCTCTTTTATCCATCTCTTGCCTCTGCCTTACCTGCAAACTTCTTTAGTGAAAAATCAAATCAAATCAAATTCCCATCTCTAGTTTTTATGCCTATTTGCCCTTCACATTCTTATTCAGGTTAGTCAAAAATGTGTAGTCAATTTTTATTTTGGAAGGTACTTTTTAAAATTGATATAGTATGCTTTTTTAAAACATACTTTCAGAAAAATGACTATATAATGACTTTCAATGTGTAATGACATTTTTAATGTGCCAAATATTTTTCAGTTCAAAAGAATTAAAATCTCTAGAAAATCACACACAAAAATTTCAAAACAATCACAAGATTAAAAGTTAAGCAAATTAATCTTTATGCAGCTATGCTGCCTTTTTTCTTTAATGAGTATTTTGTGTGGAATTACAAAGATGAAAGAGACAGTGGACAAATTCAGGTGATTATATATGGAAGACAACAATAACTATATTCTTTGTTCCATTATGTAAATATAATGGAAGATTATAATAAAGGCTTTATTTGTAGAAATTGTGACTAAAATGCACAAATAATTGTATAATAAATCCTTTGCTTGGAAGCAAGTGTGTCTGCAAATACTAGATTACAAAGTGACTTGGAAGAGTCATGGTGGTGCAATGATTAGAATGTAGTATTGCAGGCCAACTCACTGCTCACTCCAGGAGTTCGAATTTTTTATATTTAACTTTTTAATTAGTTTATCAAAGTATAAAATACAAAGAAAAAAAAACCATGGAAAAGTAAGAAGAGGGGGGGAAGAGGGGGTATAATGTAAAGGGAGAAAAAAAAAAGAAAAAGTTCAATTCTGAGTGGCTCAAGTTGACTCAGCCTTCCACCCTTCCAAAGTCAGGAGCCAGATTGTTGGGGGCAATATGCTGACTCTGTAAACTGCTTAGAGAGGGCTGTAAAGCACTAGGAAGCGGTATACAGTATAAGTCTAAGTGCTATTGCTATTGCTTTGCTAAACATCTCTCAATAAAAATTCAGTAAAGACAATAGTGTAGATCAGGGGTATCAAACTCAATTTCATTGAGGGCTGCATTAGCATTAAGGGCCAGTTGCATGTAAGACTATGACAACTCACAGCAGCCAGGTGGGCATGGCTGGGTAGGCATGGCTGGATAGTCACAGCCAGGTTGCGATGATTGGGTGGGCATGGCTGGGTTGGCCTAGCCGGCTTGACAGTGCTCACTGGCTGCGGCTGACTTGGGATGGCTGGGTCGGGACAGAACAAGTCTCACCAGCTAACTTGACAGGGGGACAGCCCCACAAGCTCCTCGCCTCCCCAAATTGCTGGCAGCCAAGCACAGGGACACACACACACACACACACACACACACACAGCATTCTAAGTTTGGTGACTTTTATCCACAGAGGAAGGAGAGGACCTTCTCCCCAAATGCAGACATGATTGGCAGTTTGCAAGCTCAGATGTGGATAAAAGTCTCCAAGCTTGGAATGGTGTGTGCGTGTGTGTGCGTGCATTCGCACACCACGCCAAAGGAGATGTTCTTCTCCCAATCCCAGTGTGTGTGTGTGCACAGAATGCCAAAGGAGACGTTCTTCTCCCAATCTCAGACATCGTTGATGTTTCCCTGTCCGGTGTACTCTCCTAGCAAAGCAGGAGATGGAGGATGCTGCTGCTGCATGTGGGAGTGCAGAGGATAAAGTTTACATGAATTAGTTTCCTCCGAGTCCAACTTCTGCCTTGACAGATCTCTGGAGAGCAAGAGAAGGCAGGGGAGCAGCTTTCCCTGGTCCTGCATGAGGGAGGCTGACCCTTCTTGAAAGGGAATCCCCATTTCCAATCATGTGGTAAGGATCCTGGCTTGTTGGGGCAGCCTTCCCTCACACAGCTTCCCCGCTACCCCCTCCTCCTCTCCAGAGATCTGTCAAGGCAGAAGTTGGATTCGGAGGAAACTGCTCCCTGCAAACTTTCTTCTCTGTGCTTCCACACACAGAAGCATTGTCCTCTGCCTCCTGTGGGGGGCAAGCCAGGCAAGGCTTGGAGGGAGGATCCAGAGGTCTACAGTGGAGGAAGGTGAGACGAGGTTGAGCGCCTAAACCTCGTCCACAAGAGGAGCCATGCCATCCCTCTCAGGCCATGCACTGGACCCCCGGACAGCAGCATGGGATGCCCGGAGCCCTGGCAGCAGAGGGCAAGCGCTCAGCCCAGCCCTCGAGCGCCTGGGGCACCAGGACCCCACAGCTCAGCCCAGCCCCAAGGGCGCACCGGCCATGCTTACCTCCACGAGGCTGCTGCTGCTAAGGTCACTCTCCTTGGCCAGGTTGCTCATGGTGGGTGCGGGAGGGCAAAGTGCATGGGTAAGAGGGGGCCCACTCCCTCTCCATGCAAGGAGACCCGGTTTTGTAAGCAAAGCATCCTTAGCAATAGGATGGGAGACCACCAGCAGAGGCCAGGAGAAGGGGGCAAGGTGATGGCAAGAGGGCAGCAGGGCTGCTGGTGGCCAAGTGCTAAGGCAGGACTTCCCTCAGATCCTCCCATCCCCTCATTCTAATCTTCCTTCCTTCCTTCCTTCCTTCCTTCCTTCCTTCCTTCCTTCCTTCCTTCCTTCCTTCCTTCCTTCCTTCCTTCCTTCCTTCCTTCCTTCCTTCCTTCCTTCCACACCCAGGAAGGGACGAGGGGAGAGGGAGAGTGTGGCAGCACTGCTGGTGGCCATGGCTTTCCCATGTGGGGGACGGGAGGCAGGGAGGGGGCCATCCTGGTGAAATGGAAGTGCTTGCAGGTTGCGGGCCATGGAGGTGGCAGAGGCACTGGTGGCTGGCATGGCGCTGCTGCTATGCACTTTTTGGCGGCCACCCAGGCCGGAACTCTGTCAGTGAGCACTTCCCTTTCACTGGGATGCCAACCCATGCGTGCTCGCTACCTCCTGTGCGCGCACCCACCTGGGCCAGGGCTGAGGCAGCGAGGGCCGGCTCCTTGCTGTCTCCAGGGCAGCCCCACAGGTCAGATCTAACCACATTGCGGGCCCGATCTGGCCCACAGGCCTTGAGTTTGTCTGGTGTAGATTCTCCTTTGCAATGAAAAGGTATAATTTTCATAGGAAACTAGCTTAGGAAGAGAGGATTAAAACCATTTCTGCAGAGACCATGTTCCTAATTCTTTCTTCAGTTACTTCTTGGAAAATAAAATACATATGGTCACATATCCGCATATCTAATACAATTCTTAATTCTAACTAACTTTTTTTATTTATTTTATTTTTATTATTTTATTCACAGACAATTTGAATACATTGTATTGTCAGGATATACCATTTACAAAAGAAGAATAAAGAAAAGACAGTAAAAAAATTAACACATATACTAATAACAATAGTAATAATGTAACCAAATAGTTTTGGCTAAATTTCTTTACAATTCTGTTAGGTATATTGGCGTATTTATAGTTATAAACCGTCTTTATATTTAATTCATACATAATCTTTCTTCATCTAATTTCTACCTCTTATCTCTAACCACTCATAAAATCTATTCCATATCAAGCAATATTCTGTGTCTTCTTTATCTTTTATTTTTAAAGTCAGTCTGTCCATCTCAGCACAATCTAAAATTTTCTGAATTACATCCTCATCTGGTGACTGTTCTCATTTTTCCAGTATTTTGCAAATATAATCCTTGCTGCTGTCAGTATATGCAAAACTAAATATGTGGTCCCTTTATCATAACCCTCTGGCATTATGCCCAACAGGAATACTTCTGGTTTCAGGTCTATACATTGCTTAATCATCTTTTCCAACCAGGTATGTATTTTCTTCCAATATTTTCTTGCTTTCATATAAGTCCACCACATATGATAGTAAGTACCTGGGGTCTGATTGCATTTCCAGCATTTAGCAGACAGATTACTAAACATTTTTGCCAATCTTGCCGGTGGTAAGTGCCACCTGTAAAACATTTTATAAAGATTTTCCTTATATGCCGAAGCCATAGTCAGTTTATAGTTCCTATCCCAAAGTTTTTGCCATTTATCTACTTCTATAGTGTAGCCAAAAAAAATTGTCCATACAATCATTGTTTCTTTGACTTGTTCTTCCATTTTATAGCTCAGTAAATAATTATATATTTTTTATCAGTTTTTCATCTGTCCCTAATAAGATCTTATCAAGTGTTGTTGGTTATTTGTATAGACCCCATGTTTTTACATCTTTCTCATACCTTGTTTGTATCTGCAAATATGGCCACCAAGCAAAATCCACCCCTTGGTTTTGCAATTGTTGTCTAGTTTTAATTTCACCATTCTCATTTAAAATGTCTTTATAAAATACAATATTTTCCAGATTAATAAAGTTTGGATATATCAATGCTTCCATTGTGGAGACCAGACTGGTATTTTCAAATAATTTAATTTTTCCCCATACATGAAGTAAAGCATTCCTCACATAGTGCCTTTCAAAATATCTATGTACTGTACTCCTTCCGTACCATAGGAAAGCGTGCCATTCTAGTTGAAGATCATGTCCCTCTAATAGTAGTAACCTTCTATGTTTCAAATTTATCCATTCTTTTACCCATGTAAGAACTGATGCCTGATAGTATAGTTCTCCATCGTGGGTGGAGCCATCATTCAGGATGGGTTGACCTTGTCCATCAGCCAATGAGGACCGAGTCTGTCTTTTTATGCCAGGATCCGCCCTGTCCTATCTCAGCTTAGACTCGGTCCTCAGTGAGGTCGAACGTGGCAAAACTTTGCTCCCATCCTGAATCTTGGCCTTTGTGATTGGATTTGTTATCAGATCGGTTCAAGGACATCGTATAGTTATCGTGAGTTCCGGGCTTCTCTGTTGACATCGAGAGCCCGAAGATCGCCAGGGCTTCAGCTCTGGTTGATAGCAGGGGGCTGAGGGTGCACTGTGACATCGACCATCTGAGGATTTGTCTTGGTCTGTCACGAGAGCTTTGCACTCTCCTTTTCTGTACTGTGCACAGCTTCGGAAGGGGCTTTTGAGCTCCGCGTTTTAAACGGCAGTGACCAGACCTCCCGGCTTGTTATCTCCAGCCGTGGTCTGACAGCGCTCACGCCGGGGATTGGATCCTGAGCGCTGTGGTCGCGGGGACCTCGCCACCCCCCCCCCAGCCATTTCCCTCAGCCATCCAAGCCTCGGAGTCGTCGTTTTCGACCGGAGCTATTTTTCGCTTGAGCCTTTGCTCGCGGGCTCCCCCGACTCCATCCCGGCTCCCCCGACTCCATCCCGTGTTTTGACGTTTAAAGCCCTTTGAGCCTGCTCAGGCTAACGTTGGCGACTGTGCCGCCCACATTCCCGCCATTTCTGGTGTGGCAGTTGGAGCGGCCATTTTACAGCCCCTCAGCACTTTTCATATATAAGATAGCGGTCGCTGTTCGCCCAAATGAAAATCCGGGTGGTAAGCATCTCAAGAAGACCGACCGGCCTGTGCAGGACGACGAGCAGCCTCATTCTTCAGGCCTCAATTTGTCCTCCTCTGTGGTTTCCAAGGCGACACAGAGGGCAGAGAGACAGCGAGATAAGGCACTGCAGAAATTAGTTGCTCACTCCGCCAAGGGCAAAGCCTCTGTTCCCCCCAACCAGTGTCGCCCACCCTCAAACGCAAATGTCAGCATCGTGGGGGGTGAGGGACAGGATCATTTGGCATTGGATGCCCTAGGGCCACCTAGGGCAGAGCCTGATCTGTGGGGTCCAGCTGGCCTGATGGGCTCTTCTACTCTACCTCCCCAGGTAGTGGATTCCGGATCTCCTCCTATTGCTCCTTTGCAGGGGGAGGCCTTGCCCGTGTCGACAGGCTCTTTAAATGCCTCGGCCGTTTTTGACTCGGCCAATCTCCAGCTGTTAATTGCGGTGGCAGTGCAACAGGGCCTTTTGGCCGGCCTACAGTCTATCGGGGGGTTTGGTTCCCCTGGGTTTAGGTCGCACAGCTGAAGCCCTCGGGTCAAGCCAGAGACATCGTACATCCCCACTCCACAACTTTTTCTCGACACTGTGCAAAGGTCTAACCCTGCTTCCGGTCCTTCTCCATCATCAACGGAACGACGGTTCTTCAACGTCGCTCCGGAACTTTCTGACTTGCTCTCTGTCCCAGCGGTGGATCCTCCTATTCTAGGTCTTTACACACCTACCGCCATGCCAGGTGAATCGGAGGAGCTGCTCAAACCAGAGGACAAGCGCCTGGAACAAGCCCTCCTCAGAAGTCACCAGGCGGCTGCCTGGGCGGTGAGAGCATCATCTACGTCGTCCTTCTTCGCAAGGACCTCTCTTCTTTGGCTCCACCAGATCCAGGAGCATCTACCAGCTTCCAATCTCAGAGCCCAACAGGATCTGAACAAGCTGTTTGCAGTCTCCCAATTTGTGGCCGACGCCACCTTGCATGCCTCCCGATTCGCCGCTAAAGCTATGGCCACATCGGTGATGGCCAGGAGGATGCACTGGCTCCATCAATGGCCTGCTGATACCCGACACAAGTGGCGGCTCGCCTTGAGTCCCATCAAAGGGCCACAGTTTGGGGAGTCCTTGGAGCCGATTTTGGTGGAGTCGCGGGACAGGAAGAAGATGCTCCCGTCGCTGTCCAGGAAGGGTAACTTCCACCAGGCCCCCTTTTACCGTCGGACCAGGGCTCCAACTTCCCCCGGGCCCCAGGTCCTTTCGGATCAAGGCAGCACCAGCCTCAGGATAGGTCTGGGAGGGGGAGGCAGTCTAGACGCCCATTCAGGGGTGGCTCAGGGTCCCGCCCTTTCAGGTGTCCCAGATGGTGAGGGCCGTACCTTACCAATTGGGGGCCGTCTCTCCCGTTTTTCTGATATTTGGTTTCAGACCACCCAAGATTCCTGGGTGTGGCGGACTGTCCGACACGGCCTTTCGCTGGAGTTTCTCTCCATTCCCCCGAGCTTCTTCATCCGTTGGGGGCCTGTCTGGAATTCCATCCAAACGATCTCTTATGGATTTGGCAGTTCAGCACCTGCTGGACATTAGGGCCATCCAGCAGGTGCCCCGGGACCAATGCGGATGGGGTTTCTACTCCATCTTGTTTGTGGTCCCCAAAGCCTCGGGGGGATGGAGGGCGATTTTAGACCTAAAGTGCCTAAACGGGTACCTTACGTATCGCAAGTTCAAGATGCATTCCCTTTCCTCCATCTTGGCTTGCCTACGTAGGGGAGACTTCATGGCCTCCCTGAATGTGACTGAGGCCTACCTGCATGTGCCTATTAATTGCCACCATCGTCAATTCCTCAGATTTTCTTATGCAGGTAGGCACTTTCAGTACCAGGCCATGCCCTTTGGACTCTCCTCTGCGCCTAGGGTTTTCACAAAACTTATAGCCGTCCTTGCGGCCCTCCTTCACTCCCTGCCTGTGCACATCCAGTGTTACCTGGACGATATCCTGGTGCACGCGCCTTCTGGGGCCCTCGCGTTGCACCATCTCCAGGTAACCATTCGGACGCTGAGACAGCATGGGTTTGAGATCAATTTGGAAAAGAGCCACCTTTCCCCATCTACATCTATCCTTCATTTGGGCACTATTGTAGATTCCCTGGAGTGTAGGGTCTCCCTTTCCCAGGAGAGGCAGGACAGCATTAGAGACTTGGCATCTCTTATACTACGCCAGCGCAGAGTCTCTTTGGCGCTCTTGTCTTCTCTCCTGGGGAAAATGATCTCCTGTATTTCAATTACCCCTTGAGCGCGTCTACACTCTAGGGAACTCCAATGGTTCCTCTTACCCTTCCAGAAGGTGGGTCAAGGAACGTCACAACTCCGGGTTTTGGTCCCTCCTGTAGTCCTTCGCTCCCTCGCCTGGTGGAGATCGCCGGCCCTGTCCAGGGGCTCTCTTTTAATCAAACCACAATGAGTTGTAGTTACCACCGACACCAGTCTCACGGGCTGGGGGGCCCACGCCCTGGATCACATCGCCCAGGGTTGGTGGGGAGAAGCAGAGGCTTCCTGCTCCATAAACTGGTTGGAGCTCCGAGCGGTGTCCCTGGCCCTTCGGCATTTTCGCCACCTGGTGTCGAGCAGGCACATCCTCGTGCTAACAGACAACACTACGACCAAGGCGCATGTGAACAGACAGGGGGCACGCGTTCCAAGGCCCTCATGCGGGAGACGCTACACCTAGGTCTGTGGGCAGAACGTCACCTTCTGTCCCTTATAGCGGACCATATCTCTGGGGTCGACAACTCCCAAGCGGATTGGCTCAGCAGGTCGGCAGTGGACCATGCAGAGTGGCGCCTGCATCCGTCCTTCCTCGAGATCTCGAAGTGGTTCGGCCCGCCGGCTGTGGACCTTTTCGCGACCCTGGAGAACTCCCAACTCCCTCATTTCTTCTCCCGGTTTCAATCTTGGGGAGCGGAGGGAGTGAACGCCCTGCGGAGTCCCTGGCCGTCCGGCCTCCTTTATGCTTTTCTCCCCCTACCAATCCTGCCCCAGGTGGTCCGCAAGATATTGGAGGAGAGGGCAGAGATCATCCTCCTGGCCCCATATTGGCCTCGCAGGGCCTGGTTCGCGGATCTCCGGGCGCTGTCAGTGGCTCCCCCGTGGAAACTGCCTATGTGCGAGGACTCTCTCAGCCAGGGGGCACTGAGACACCCGGACCCCAGGTGGTCCAGCTGACCACATGGTGGTTGAGTGGGGCTCTCTGAAGGGGCGGGATTACGATCCGGACGTGATCCTCACTATCTTAGCTTCCCGTCGGCCTGCTACCCAGAGGATTTATGCCTCTACGTGGAAGTTCTTTTGCCGCTGGTGCGAGGCAGAAGGGCTTTCGCCTTTTCGGCTTCCCTTGCCCAAGGTATTGAGGTTCCTCCAACGGGGGCTGGATCGCGGCCTTGCACCTAACACCATTCGGAGGCAGGTCGTGGCCCTCTCGTTATTCTTTCCTGCGACCAAGTGGACTCTTTGGCTCAGTGTCCTACGGTTCGATGTTTCCTCTGGGGGGCTTCCAACCTGCGCCCCCCCCGCCTGTTCATTTCCCAACCTGGGACCTCCCTAGAGTACTGCAGTCCCTCACGGGGCCCCCCTATGAGCCGCTTCGTGAGGCCTCTCTTCGCCATTTATCTTTCAAGGTCTCCTTCCTGCTCGCGATTACATCTGCGCGCAAGATTTCAGAGTTGTCGGCCCTGTCCATTCGGAAGGATCTCTGCGTGTTCCACCATGACAGGGTGGTACTCAGGCTGGATCCATCGTTTCTTCCAAAGATTAACTCGACGTTCCACCGGGCGCAGGAACTTGTCTTGCCCAACTTTTGCCCGGTACCGGGCCATCCGTTGGAGCGGCGGTGGCACTCCCTGGATGTACGGCGTGCCCTCCGTATCTACATACGGCAGACCCGGAGGCACTCCTGGTGGCATTTCACCCGCATTCTTTGGGTCGCAAGGTGTCGTCCACTACCATCGGCCGCTGGATTAGGGGCACTATTGCTAAGGCGTATGAGCTCGCGTCCCTCCCACGACCAGCGGGGATCACGGCGCATTCGACTCATAGTGTGGCCTCCTCTGCGGCCTGGGCGGCTCGGGCGCCTTGGGAAGAGGTGTGCCGTGCGGCTGCATGGGCCTCTCCCATGCCGTTTATACGTCATTATAAAATTGACTCTTATGCTTTGGCTGAGGTGGCCTTCGGTCGGCGCGTCTTGCAACGAGTGGTCGAGGGAGCTTCTTAAGGGTCTGTGACTGTGCCCACCCGAGGAGGGGACGTTTCGCTTTGGTATGTCCCATCCTGAATGATGGCTCCTCCCACGATGGAGAAGGGGCGTTGGTCCTACCTGAGACGCCTCTTCTCATAGGGTGGAGCCATCATTCAGTCCCACCCTGTGACTCTTCGATGGAGGAATTCTTGGACTCATTGCCTTCCTTGCTCGCCTCTGCCTTCTTCGGGTGTTCTTTGACGGGTCTCCGAGCCTTGGATGTTTGCTCGGACCAGTTGCGAGTGTGACCTTGGATGGGAGCATGGACCTTTACGGTGTTTTGCCACGTCGGGTCTTGTCTTCGGATTAGGACAGGGATAGGACAGGGCGGATCCTGGCATAAAAAGACAGACTCGGTCCTCATTGGCTGACAGACGAGGTCAACCCATCCTGAATGATGGCTCCACCCTATGAGAAGAGGCGTCTCAGGTAGCACCAATGCCCCTTCCCAGTTGACAGTCCAAAGTCCCCATTACTTTTAGATTCCTGTAACATTTTCAATTTTATTCTTGCTTTTTTGCCTTGCCATACATACTTCAAAATTATTCTATTTAGTTCTTCAAAGAATTTTTTCTCTAATTTTATCGGTTTCGTTTGGAATAGGAAAAGTAATTTTGGTAGTATATTCATTCTCCATAGTGGAAGTGAAGATTATCCAGGAATGGGTAGTAACTCTGCTTCTCTACCTGGAGACCGAGTCATCTTTTTGGCCACACCTCCTCTGACTGGTTCCTTCCCAGTTCGACTCAGTCTTCCGTCGAGTAGAGACAGAGAAAAATTATTTCTACACATTCCTGGATTATCTTCAAAATTGTGAGAGTTATCGGGACGTTTCATTTTTCCTTCCCCTTCTTCTTCCACCGGGATGTGGACATTGCTAAAAGTGATCTGGGGGCTTACCGGTCCGCTGGTAAGCCACCCTTCCAGCTCAGACAATAGCCGAGGCCCCTGCCCGCGCCCGCGTTTAGTGGTGGGGGCATTCCCATAGATTGGGCTTAACTCATCCAGTGAGAGGGGCTCAGTCACTGCCTGGTGTCATCCAGGCACACTGACAGCAACTAGCGCGCTCTGCAGCAGCAAAGAGAAAAAAACCTGTGACGAGAGTGTTCTTTGCAAGCCAGTTCGCCTTCTTAGGTCAGCAGAGCCAGCGCTAGGAGAGCCGTGGCAGGAGCTGCCCTTGTCGGGCCAGTCTGCCTTCTTGGGGGTCGAGTGAAGTCCCCCCCCAAGCTTCGGATCGGCAGCCATTGCTCATTGCGAGCCAGCCTGCCTGCGCCATTTTTTAACAGCTTTTGGCACCCCCTGCGCTATTTAAACTGAGGCAGGGTGAGCCTACCAGCTAGTCTGCCTAGCAACAGCGAGAGTGAGCTGTCAACGGCCAACTTGCTGTAGGGAGGGGCGTTGTTGCTCTCAGCTGAGTTAATCTGCCCAGCAACTCCCTTTTATCGTGGCTACAGTTCCCTCTGACAACCACAGGAGGCAAGAGGGCTCTGGGGAATGCCAGGAAATTTCCCTCACAACTCCTGTTTCCTCTCAACACCACTCCAGCCTGAGAATGGCTGCTAAAGGCTCTGCAAATAGCAGTTCTGCCACTGCTTCAATGAGGGGCAAGGTGTCTAAAGCATCTGAAAAAGATGCTAGACGCAGACAAAAAGCCTTGGAAAAGGAGATAGCTAGAGTTGAGAAAGCTGCTCGGTTACAAGACAAGGGCAACTCTCCCCAAGGGGAGCCTGGCCCTTCCCATATCTTTGGGGATCAACAGGCCTTCCCCTATTCGGGTGCCAGTACCTTTCAGTCACCCTGTCATTGTGCCTGGTCACCAGAGGGCACAAGGGAGCAGTTTCCCCAGGATTCAGGCCAGAGAGAGCCCTTTCAGTCAGGTGGGGCCAGGTCCATTCCTGCAGCTACTTTCACGCCCACTGCGGCTGGGCTCCGGGCCTCAGAGGGGCATGAATCACAGTTGCCTGAACATCTGAAGGCCTTAATTGCCCAGGCTATTTCGCAAGGAATTCCTACAGGTTTGCAGCAGGGGTCTCTCCCCTCCTTGCTGCCTCACAGCTTCCCACCATTCTAAGCCCCTCCCTTGGCACCTAGGTCTCAGGGCCCATGGATAGAGGCACAGAATCTTCCCCCTATGGGTCCTGACAACCAGAGTGAGGATTCCTCTGAAGGGGAGGACCAGTTTCTAGCCTGGTCAGACGATGAGGGTACAGCACCTGACTCCTCACCCCTTTCAGGGTTATTTCGTCCTGACCTTTTTAAGACCCTTCTTCGCAAGGCCAAGGCGACAGCCAACCTTGGTCCTGATCTCAGCTCGGAGGCATCCGTGGAGTCTTTGGACTCTAGCCAGATGCTCTTTACCAAACCCACTATTCAGAGTGAGATTGTACCATCGCCCAAGCTCTTTCTAGACATGGTTCAGAGGCAGTGGGCCGCCCCAGGGACGGGATCCTCCCCCACGGGCACTGAGTGGAGGTTGTATAACATGGCCTCAAATCTCTCAGACCTGCTGCAGATTCCGGCAGTAGATGCCCCGGTGGCAGCTTTAAATTCTGCCTCCCCATTGGCTACTGATGCCATCAACAATCTTCGACCAGAGGACAAGAGACCTGAGATGGCTCTACACAGAGCACACCAGGCAGCTGCCTGGGCTGTTAAGGCCTCAACAGCAGCATCATTCTTCACTCGGACCTCCTTGCTCTGGCTACATCAGATGCAAGTGAGGATCCCCCCTGACGATGCACGATCCCATCAGGATCTTAACAAGTTAATTGCTGCGGCCGAGTTTACATCGGATGCCACCCTCAATACAGCAAAGTTCGCTTCACGTTCCATTGCGGCCTCTGTGATGACTCGTCACCTTTTATGGCTTCGGCAGTGGCAGGCGGACGTCAAGAGTAAATGGAGGTTGGCTTCTGCTCCTTTCAAGGGCTCTAGCCTCTTTGGAGAAGCCCTAGACCCCGTCTTGGTGGACACCAAGGATAGGGGCAAGGCTATGCCCTCCTTATATCGCAGAGGTGAACGTCATTACTCACCTTATCCTTGGAAGCAGTCCTTTAGAGCCTCAGAGTCAGGGTTGGAGTTCAGCCAACCCCAATGGCCATTTCAGGGCCGACAAGGAAGGCAACCGGACAGGTCCAGCTTTAGGAACAGACAGCAACAGCCAGGTAAGCGCCCCTTTCGGGGCTCGGGAAGTTGTCCTTTTCTTCGGTCCCGCTATGGGTGGGACCGACGCTCCCATTGGAGGCCGCTTAGGCCTTTTTGCCCGACAATGGGAGTCTACGACATCTGACGCTTGGGTACTTAATACCATGAGGTTCGGTCTGTCTCTTGAGTTCCTGGCCCCTCCCCCGAGTTTCTTCATCAGATGCCCTGTGTCAAGGGACACGACTAAGAGTGACCTGATGGCCTCAGCTATTCAGCATCTGCTGGACATTCAGGCCATTCAACTGGTCCCTCGGGACCAGCGAGGACAGGGCTTTTATTCTATTATATTCATGGTCCCTAAGAGCTCGGAGGGCTGGAAGACTATCCTGGATCTCAAAAGACTGAACAGATACCTCGTGTACAAGCGTTTTAAAATGCACTCCCTCAGCTCTATTCTGGAGGGTATTTGGGAGGGCGACTTCCTGACCTCTATTGACCTAACAGAGGCATACTTACACGTTCCCGTCTTGCCAGACCTCCGTCATTTCCTTTGTTTCTGCTATGCCGGCCGTCATTTTCAATATAAGGCCATGCCGTTCGGCCTTTCTTCGGCTCCCTGGACTTTCACAAAGATTTTGGCGGCCTTGACTGCATATCTCAGGGCTTTCCCAGTCAGGCTGCAGTGTTATCTGGATGACATTTTAATTCAGTCCTCTTCAGAGCCGCAGGCCAGGGAGGACCTGAGAATAACCATTCAGGTGCTTCGGGATCATGGCTTCTCTATTAATATCGAGAAGAGCCATTTCTCTCCCACCACCAGATTGCTTCACTTGGGGACAATCATTGACTCTTTGGCGTGCATGGTATGTCTTTCCCCGGAACGGCAGTCCAGCCTGCAGGAGTTGGCAAGCCTCATCCTGGACAAAGGAGTTGTTTCCCTGGCTCTACTATTGCAGCTCCTGGGGAAGATGGTTTCATGCATAGCTATTGTACCATGGGCCCGTCTCCATTCCAGGACTCTCCAGTGGTTTCTCCTGCCTTACCAGAGGTCTGGCAGGAGCAACTCGCCAATCAAAGTCCGGGTTCCCCAACAGGTGCTCCAGTCACTCAGATGGTGGATGTCCCAGGCCATCGACGGGAGTTTCATTCAAGACACCCAGATTACGACAGACGCCAGTCTATTTGGCTGGGGGGCCCATTTCCGGTCCTTGATAGCCCAGGGCCAGTGGACTCCAGCAGACTTGACCCACAACATCAATTGGCAGGAGCTAAGGGCCGCGCATTTGGTGCAAAAGAAGTTCCAGGACTCTGTATCTGGCCAACACATCCTCATTTTGACGGACAATGTATCAGCCAAGGCCCATATAAACCACCAGGGGGGCACCCACTCCAGGTCCCTCATGCAGGAGGCGGAAGCCCTGGGCCTATGGGCAGAGAGACACCTTCTGTCCCTCAGGGCAGATCACATTTTGGGGGTGAGCAATGTGCAGGCGGACTGGCTCAGCCGGACCATTGTGGACCAGTCAGAGTGGCGCCTGCATCCATCATTGTTTCTGGAACTGACAGTTCGTTTTGGTTCTCCAGTCTTGGACCTTTTCACCAACAAAGACAACAGCCAACTGCCCAGTTTTTTTTCCAGGTTCCCAGCACCAGGAGCGGAGGGGATGGATGCCCTCCGCAGCCCATGGCCCCAAGGTCTCCTTTATGCCTTTCCCCCTCTTCCTCTAATTCAGGAAGATTCTGGAAGAGAGGGCCCAGATAGTTCTGCTGGCCCCTTATTGGCCCAGGAGACCATGGTTTGCCGACCTGGTCAACCTGTCGATGGCCCAACCCTGGAGGATACCTCGGGACAGAATCTCCCTCAGCCAGGGGGTCTTGGTCCATCCGGACCCGCAGTGGTTTCAGCTGACCGCCTGGCATTTGAGCGGAGAGTCCTGAGTCAGGACAGATTCTCCTCCAGGGTGATCAGGACAATACAGGCTTCCAGGAGGCCTTCCACTGACAGGATTTACAATGCAACCTGGACTTCCTTTTGCAGCTGGTGCTCCTCAAGAGACATTGATCCTTTTTCAGCGGCGGTGGCTCAAGTCCTGGAGTATCTCCAGGATGGCCTTGATAAGGGTCTGAAGCCTAACACCATCCGCAGGCAGGTAGCTGCCCTGTCTTTGGTTCTTTCGTATGGAGCGAGGGAATCCTTTTCCCAGGATCCCATGGTCCGTCGATTCCTCAGGGGCGCAACTAACTTAAGACCGCCAGTTGTGCACAGGTACCCCACCTGGGACCTGTCGCAGGTGTTGCGCGCTCTCACAGGGGGTCCCTTTGAACCGTTAAGAACTACAAGCTTACGCTTTCTGACTAATTGGTAAAATAAATATTCAGACAACAAAGAAGGTAAGATACTTAGGAATCCAATTGACGGCAAGATGTATCACACTTAAAGGAGATAATTATGATAAATTAGTTGACCAAATTAAAGCAGATTTAGACAGGTGGAAAAATTTGCAACTCTCCTTCATGGGAAGAGCTGCAACGACTGTTGAAGGTGTTGTGTGCTCTCACAGGGGGCCCCTTTGAACCGTTAAGAACTACGAGCTTACGCTTTCTGACATACAAGGTGGCCTTCCTGGTGGCCATCACGTCGGCCAGGAGGATATTAGAGGGAGGACTTATGTATCTTTCACCCTGAC
Source organism: Thermophis baileyi (assembly GCA_003457575.1). Classification (NCBI taxonomy): domain Eukaryota; kingdom Metazoa; phylum Chordata; class Lepidosauria; order Squamata; family Dipsadidae; genus Thermophis; species Thermophis baileyi. The sequence goes on from QLTV01003966.1 coordinate 258,781, forward strand.
AGGGTGGTGCTGAGACTGGATCATTCCCAAGGTGAATTCCTGGTTCTATCGGGCCCAGGAATTGATTCTGCCAAACTTCTGCCCAGGTCCTTCTCATGCCCTTGCGCAAAGGTGGCACACCTTGGATGTCAGGAGAGCTCTCCATGTTTACATCAAGAGGACTGCCTCCTTTTGGAGGACAGAGTCCCTATTTGTGTCTTTTCAGTCTTCATCCATGGGCGCCAGGGTCACTCCTTCGACTGTGGGACGGTGGATCCGGGCATGTATGGGCAAGGCCTATGAAATTCAGGCTCTTCCGAGGCCTCAGAATATCACGGCCCATTCCACCAGAAGTGCGGCCACGACTTTCGTTGGAATATTATGAAAGGCATAATGAAAAACATATGGCGCTAATCTTTGACGCGCAAAAAACGTTTGATAACATCATATGGGATTTCATGTTAAATCAGCTAAGGCATATGGAATTTGGTAATAATTTTATAAACATGTTCAAAGCAATTTATTCTAAACAGGAAGCAGATGAAGTAATAAGAAGCAACTGTAGGGAAATTCCTAATTGGTTATCTACGCTGGAGATATTCACGCACCCAAATTTTAGGAAATCAGGAAGGGCAGTTACATACAAGGACATTTTAGATGAAGGAGGAAAAAGTTATTGGAAGAAGGCATAGAACTTGAATGGTGGGCATACCTCCAGGGGTGGGTTCCTACCGGTTCGGACCGGTTCGCCCGAACCGGCCTACGCAGACGATTTGGTTTTTATTATGGAAGAGCTCTTAAAATCTGGTGTAAGACTGCTGGAAGTGCTGAGAGAGTATGGAGAAGTAGCAGGTTTGAGGATTAATAAAGAAAAAACCAAAATGATAGTTAAGAATATGACGAAACTACAAGAAATTGAGCTAATTGGTAAAATAAATATTCAGACAACAAAGAAGGTAAGATACTTAGGAATCCAATTGACGGCAAGATGTATCACACTTAAAGGAGATAATTATGATAAATTAGTTGACCAAATTAAAGCAGATTTAGATAGGTGGAAAAATTTGCAGCTCTCCTTTATGGGAAGAGTTGCAACAATAAAGATGAATGTGTTACCTAAATTAATTTTTTTATTTCAATGTATACCAATTAGACTAGGAAAGGAATTTTTTGGAAATTTAAGTAAAATCATATCTAAATTCATTTGGCAAGGGAGAAAACCGAGAATTAAATATAAACTGAACAAGACTCTAAGGATAGAAGAGGATTCAGCCTTCCAAATTGGGAAAAATATTATCAGGCAGCTGCGCTCAATTGGGCAAAAGAGTGGATACATTTGAGAAATAGGAGGTTACTAGCACTAGAAGGCCACGATATGCAGATAGGGTGGCATGTGATTCTCTGGGAAGGAAAATATAAGGCTCATCGGTACTTCCAGAGTCACTACATTAGATGGGCTCTACTAGACGTTTGGATTAGAATTAAAAAATGGAACTATATGGAAATTCCTAATTGGTTATCCACTTTGGAGATGTTCACACACCCAAACTTTAGGAAATCAGGGAGGGCAATTACATACAAGGACATTTTAGATGAAGGAGAAGAATTGAAACCAAGGAAAAAGTTATTAGAAGAAGGCATAGAACTTTGGTCATATGTCACTTTTTTCACTGCCATTGTAACTTTGAACAGTTTAGTTCACAAGTTGGCCACTCCCACCGGTCACACGACCGCCAAGCCACTCCCACCCAGTCACATGGCCATCAAGCCACTCCCACCCAGTCACATGGCCGTCAAGCCACTCCCACCCAGTCACATGGCCGTCAAGCCACTCCCACCCGGTCACATGGCCGTCAAGCCACTCCCACAAAATTAAGCCACGCCCACAGAGTGGTAGTAAAAAATTTTGGAACACTGGCGTGCATACCTCCAAATACAATCGAGATATATGAAGGACAAAAAAGAATGGGAAATAAAATTAGAGCATACAGAATTAGATAAAATCCTATTAGGACCAGAGGATAAAGTGATAAAAAAGATATACCATTACCTACTGGAACAGGATATGTGGGAAGAACAAGTAAAAGATACGATGCTAATTTGGAGTAAAAATTTTGGTTATGGCATTGATTTAGACAATTGGCAAGAACTATGGGAAAGGAATAGGAAGCTCACGTTAGCAACTGCATATAAAGAAAATCTATACAAGATGTTCTACAGGTGGCACCTCCCTCCTACAAGATTAGCTAAAATGGATAAAAAGAGCTCACCAAAATGTTGGAAATGCAAAGAAGCGCTGGGGACCTACTACCATATTTGGTGGGAATGCCCAAAAGCCCAAAAATTCTGGTATATGATAAAACGCTGGCTGGAAGAGATATTAATGCAAAACATTGAGTTGAAGCCAGAGCTCTTCTTACTAGGCATCACCAAGGACAAATTTAACAAAGGAACCCTATACTTATTATTACACATGTTAACAGCAGCAAGACTAGCCTTTGGGCAGAAATGGAAAGATAAAATGGATAGGTTGACACTAGAGCTCAAGGAGAAGAGCGAAACAGATTATTATGAAATCTGGAATGAATTGTACAAATGGTTGGAATTGAGAAGGAATGCTGGGACAAGTAATAATTAAGTTGAAAATTTAGGAATATATATGCTAGTACTTTGTGTAAGATAGGACTGGAATATGTACAGTTGCAATGTATAAAATTGAATGAACGGGTGTTTTTGAAAGTTGATAGATTGTACATAATGCATACAATGTTATAATGGGGGAAAAAACTGATTTCTTGTAAGGTTACACTGAATGAAATTGTTTAAACCAGGGAAGTTACACCATGTCCAATGTTTTTAATTGTACTATTAATAAAAAATTTATATAATTTTTTTTTTTAAAGTGCAACCACGGCAGCGGCGTGGGCGATGCAGGCCTCCATAGAGGAGGTTTGTCGAGCGGCAACCTTGTCCTCTCCGTCTCCGTTCGTCCATCATTACAAGTTGGACACCTACACTTCAGCGGAGGCAGCCTTTGGCAGGCGAGTCCTTCAGAGGGTCCATACGGAACAGAGGACTAGTGACCAGACTGCTCCCCCCCCTGCGAGACTGACCGGCTTTGGTAAGTCCCATTCCTGGATAATCTTCCCCTCCACTATGGAGAAGGGGCATTGATCCTACCTGATACGCTCCTTCTCATAGTAGGGGAAGATTATCCAGCCCCACCCTATGAGGCCGTCTGGTCCAGGGTTTGGGAGGGGTTACTGTTGTTTACAGCAGTGGTTCCCAAACTTTTTCAGTCCACCACCCCCTTGGTGCTACAAACTCATTCTCAGTGCCCCCCACCCCACCCCCTTCAGGTGGGCATGGCTTGGTGGTCAGGTGGCCGGGTGGGCGTGGCCAACTTGAAAAATGTGGTGAAACTCATTTAACAACGCTCTTGCTTAGCAACCAAAATTTTGGGCTCAATTGTGGTCATAAATTCTTTCTTTCTTTCTTTCTTTCTTTCTTTCT
>QLTV01003966.1:263439-279376 GCA_003457575.1 Thermophis baileyi
TTTCTTTCTTTCTTTCTCTCTTTCTTTCTTTCTCTTTCTTTCTTTCTTTCATTCTCTTTCCTTCCTTCCTTTCTTTCCTGTCTGTCTGTCTGTCTGTCTGTCTGTCTGTCTTCCTTCCTAATATCTTTCTTTCTTTCACGGCGGGAGAAGGAAGAAAGTGCTCTGGCTGGCACTCGGCTTACCTTCCTGGCGAGGCTCGGAGACCGCCCGGCACGCCCATCCGCCGGCTCTCCACTTTCTGCCTGCCCCGCCTTTCCTCCCTTCCCCCTTCTTTCTGTCTGTCTGTCTTCCTTCCTACTATCTTTCTTTATTTTTCTTTCTTTCTTCTTTCTTCCTTCTTCCTTCCTTCCTTTTTCTTTCTTTTCTTTCTTTCTTTCTTTCTTTTTTTCTTTTGGGAAGGCGAGAGGGGCAACGGCGGCGGCAACCGCACTCCGGCAGCATCGTGTCCCATGTCATGTGCTGTCCGGGAGCGCGGTCTCCAGGATGGCGGGGGCCCTCCTCACCGGGGGCTGCTGCACCAGTGGTTCCGCTCTGCCCAGCTCCGCCCGCCGCCACTTCCCGCGAACTTCCCAGGAGATGGCCGGAGTGAGGGGCGGGTGGGAGCGCGTGGGCCCAGCTGGCGCTCGGCTTACCTTCCTGGCGAGGCTCGGAGACCGCCCGGCACGCCCATCCACCGGCTCTCCACTTTCTGCCTGCCCCGCCTAGGCCCCCGCCAGCCTGGAGACCGCCCTCCCGGACGACACATGACAGGGGACGCGATGCTGCTGGAGCATGGTTGCCACCGCCGTCGCCCCTCTCACCTTCCTGGCTTCGGCTCTGGGACCTTTGCGGGCCGGGAAGCGTCGGGGCATGCACCTATGGAGCTCCGCCGGCCTCAGGGCTGGCGGGGGCCTTGGCGGGGCAGGCAGAAAGTGGAGAGCCGGCAGATGGGCGTGCCGGGTGGTCTCCGAGCCTTGCCAGGAAGGTAAGCCTAGTGCCGGCTGGGCCCTAGGAAGACGCGGTCCCGCCCACCCCTCGCTCCGGCCGTCTCCTGGGAAGTTTGCGGGAAGTGGCGGTGGGCGGAGCTGGGCAGGGCGGAGCCACCGGTACAGCAGCGCCCAGTGAGGAAGGCTAGGCGGGGAGGCACGGCCGATTGTCTCGTTGTCCCGTGGGGCAGATGGGCTGGAAGAAGCGGGGTTGAGCAGGGCCGGGGCAGCGCAGCCTATTGTGCCTTCTCTTGCCCCGCTCTCTATCCCGGAAGGTTAGGGCATGGGGGACCGCCAGGAAGGCCGTGTGGAAGGCCGCCAAGCATGGCAGGGCTGCGGGGAATCTTGCCCCGCTCTTCATCCCGGAGGGTTAAGGCATGGGGGACCGCCAGGAAGGCTGCATAGAAGGCCGCCAAGCATGGCAGGGCTGCTGGGAAGGGAGTAGGCTGCAACCCCCCTTCCCCGACATGCTTTCCTGCCTTCCACGTGGCCCTCTGCTTGCCTGCCTTTGCAAGCTGGCCATGGGGACACCGGGAAGGCCCCGTGGAAGGCAGGAAAGCATGTCGGGGCTGCAGACCACGGAGAATGGAGTAGGAAAGGCAGGCTGGGACGGTGGGGGGTTGCAGGGGCAGCTAGGTAGGCCGCGACTTCGCAGGCTTACCTGGCAGGCAAATCAGGGGCATAGCGCTTCAGGCAGGCAAGCTGCAGAGCAGAGACTGGGTGGGGCAGGGCAAGCGAGCAGCAACCGGGGCGTTGGCGAGGTGAGGTGTCGGTGAAGTGAGTACCCATGTGGCAAGGGGGAACAAGTTATATAGGCCGGGGGTGGGGTGGTGGGCTGGAAGCACCGAGTGGCAGAAAAAGCGTGGCGGGAAAAGTGGCGAGCGGGCGATTGGGTGGACATGGGCAGCGGGGGCGCAGGGACAGGACCGGTTTGGGGGCATGGCCAGCCAGCTGTCGCTACCGGTATGGCGAACCACCTGCCGCCACCCTTGCCCCTCTTAGCGCCCTCCTGCCGCCACCCTTGCCTCAGCGCCCCCCTAAGTCATCCCACCACCCCCCAGGGGGCGGTACAGCCCACTTTGGGAACCACTGGTTTACAGGATACAAGTCTCATCATCGCTATGCCATCATCGAACTGGGAAGGAACCAGTCAGAAGAGGTGTGCCAAAAAGATGACTCGGTCACCAGGCAGAGAAGCAGAGTTACTACCCATTCCTGGATAATCTTCCCCTACTATGAGAAAGAGCGTATCAAGTAGGACCAACGCCCCTTTTTATGGAGGCTATTCTCCCTATCATAGATAGTTGTAAGTTCTTCCACCTCTCCAGGTCCAACTTAATTTGTTGCATTAGTTTTACATAGTTGTCTTCTTTAAGTGTTGCACATCTTGCTGTTAGGTGAATGCCTAAATATTTAACTTCCTTTACTATCTGCAAATCTATTTTATCTGTCAATTCCTTTTTGTTTGTTTGTTTGTTTCTCTGTAAGGTTTTTAACTATTACTTTAGTTTTTTCTTTATTTATTTTCAACCCTGCAACCTCTCCATATTCCTCAATTTTTCCTATCAGTCTGGGGCCAGTTTCGAATGGTTCTTCTAGTATAAAAACTAAATCATCTGCGAATGCTTGTAATTTGTATTTTTCTTTTTTTATTTCCATTCTTTTTATTTCTGAATCTTGTCTAATGCTTCTGGTTAAGACTTCTAGTGTTAATATGAATAATAATGGAGATAGTGGACAGCCTTGTCTTTTTCCTTTTTTTATGTTAAAATTTTCTGTCACATCTCCATTCACCATCACTTTAGCTCTCTGGTATGTGTAAATTGCCTTTATCATGTTTGTAAATTTTTTGCCAAATTCCATGCATTTTAATTGTTGCAACATAAATTGCCAATTTATGTTATCAAATGCTTTCTGGGCATCCAAAATAACTAGTGCTAATTGTTTGTCACTATGTATTTCATAATACTCCAATGTATTCAGGATTATTCTAATTTGCCTCTTAGGTAAAAACCCGTTTTGATCAGAGTGTATAAACTTAATTAGGAATCTTTTTAGTCTTTCAGCGATTATTGAAGCAAATATTTTATAGTCTGCATTTAATAACGATATTGGCCTGTAGTTCTTTATTTGTGTTGTGTCTGAGTCTTCTTTTGGGATCAGAGTAATATAGGCTTCTGTCCACGTATCCGGTATCTTAGCTTCTAATAGGACCTCATTATATACCTCTAACATTGACAAACTCAATGTATCTTGCAGGTCTTTATAAATTTCTGATTTAACTTGTGTTTAATCATCTCCATTTGATTTTTTAAGCATATCTTGTATGGTTCTTTTTGTAACTCTATTTCAAATCCTTTATATTCTTCTTCCAAAGTCTTTTGATATTGTTTCTTTTTCTTATTTTTCTTTGCTATATAAGTTATAGCTAATCCTCTGATATATGCTTTTGCTGTGTCCCACACATTCTGTAATGAAGTCTCCTCTTTTCTATTCTCTTTAAAGAAAAACCCCATTTCTCTTTCCATCATCTGTATATATTCTTTATCTTTTGTTATAAATTGATTTAAAGTCCACCTTACTTTTCTCTATTATCCCTTCCAACTGATTTTGACTGGATTGTGATCGGCCCATAGATTACTCAATCAGAAATCTTTTTAATCTTTCAGCGATTATTGAAGTAAATATTTTATAGTCTGCATTTAATAACGATATTGGCCTGTAGTTCTTTATTTGTGTTGTGTCTGAGTCTTCTTTTGGGATCAGAGTAATATAGGCTTCTGTCCACGTATCCGGTATCTTAGCTTCTAATAGGACCTCATTATATACCTCTAACATTGACAAACTCAATGTATCTTGCAGGTCTTTATAAATTTCTGCTGGTAAACCATCTGGATCTGGATCTGTGTTTTGTCTTTTAATCGTTTCTATTAATTCTGCCATTGATATTCTTTCGTTCAACATGTTCTCCACCATTTCCGAAATTTTTGGTAAATTAGCTTTTCCAAGTATTGTATTATTTTTTCTTCTGGTATTTTTTCATAATCATATAGTTTCTTATAAAAATCATGTATTATATATTTTTTCTTTTCCATTTGGTATTGTAATGTACCTTCCTCATCCTGCAAACCCCATTTCTCTTTCCATCATCTGTATATATTCTTTATCTTTTGTTATAAATTGATTTAAAGTCCACCTTACTTTTCTCTATTATCCCTTCCAACTGATTTTGACTGGATTGTGATCGGCCCATAGATTTGTTTCTCTTTCTATCTCTTGCACATTTACACTCATCCAAATCATGTCTATTCTGGACCAAGACTGATGCACATTAGAATAGAATGTGTACTGATTTTTCCCTGCATTCATTTCTCTCCAAGTGTCTTGTATCAATAGTTCTTCTATCATTTTAATAAAGGTTCTGGGTAAGGTCCTTCTTGTTTTTTAATTTACTTTACTACTTTTGTAATCAAGTTTTGCGTCAAGTATTGCATTAAAGTTGCCCATAAGACAAATATATTCGTATTCTGTTTCAAGTATCTTTTTGTGAAGTTTTTGGTAAAATTCTTCTTGTCCATTGTTTGGTGCATACAGTATATAGCAATCAAGAGTATCTGTTTTTGATTTAAAGTCACCTCCAGCATCAAAATTCTCCCTTCTTCATCTTTGAAGATTTGTTTGGCATTTATTGTCTCTTTAATGTATAGTACCACCCCTCTTCTTTTTTGTTGCGATAGCGAATGAAATAATTTTCCCAATTTAGGATATTCCAATAGTTTATAATGGTGCTTCTTAATATGTACTTCTTGAAGTGATATGTCCAGTTATAGTCTTTATAGTTTTGAAAAAAAAAATTCTTTTCATAGGGGTGTTCAGCCCATTTATATTGACTGATAACATCTTTGCTTCTTGCATTACTTTACTTATATCTAGGTCTTATACTCCTGGTTGCTCTTATTTCTCTGGGTTCTTTTGCTATTGCTCCTTCTTGTTCTAAGTGTTCTTTTTTCTCCTTTTCACTCTCTTCTTGCTGTAAATATTTTCTTTCTGTCATTGGTACTTCTTGGCCTTTATGCGCTATTTCTCCTCTTATTTCCTGTTCCTCTTCCATGTTAAAGTAATTGTCATAAAAGTCCATTGCTTTATCAAATGAATCTAATCTATGTCTTTTTTCCTGCCAGGTAGTCCTTCAAGTATCAACCATCTAAAATTTACATTGTATTTGATCAGCACTGTAGTCAAAAAGTGATATTGTTTTTGAAGTTCCCTTACTCTCCTAGGAATCTGTTTCAAGACTACCAGTTGCTTCCCCCTATATTCCAGTGGTTCGTCTCTTGCCTTGTTGAGTATCTCGTCTCTTATCGATTTTTTCACAAACCTTACATGTACTTCTCTAGGAAGATTATATCTTCTCGCATAATTTGTGTAAATTCTAAAAGTTTCATCGATTTCTATTTACATTTCCTGCTTGTCTATTCCTAGCGCCTTCACCAGCAGCTCTTCCATTATCTCTGGTAGGTCCTCTCCCTTCTCTTCTTCTATATTCTGGAATCTCAGGTAATGGGCAGCTTTTTCTGTTTCCAGCATTATCATGGTGTTTTCTAACTCTTTATTTGCTTGTGTCAGTTTATAATTTATATCATCCACTTTTTTTTCTACTTGTTCTGCTTTTTCTTCCACTTTCTGAATTCTTTGCTCATTTTTTGTTATTTGTTGGAAATTCTCAAGTTTTTCATCCATATTTTGAATTCTTTCTTTAATCTCTCCCATATCGTTTCTCACTTCCCCTATGTCTTTCCTTATCTCATTGTGACTTTTGGTCATGGATTCCTGTAACACCTGGAGCATCGCTAATACCTCCTTTTGGGATATATTTCTCCAGCTGCGACATACTCTCAATCGACCTCTGATTGGATGGACTTGAGGACGTTGATGATGGTGTGGAAGATGCCTTCTTCCCTATTCTGATTATATTTGAGGTTGACATCTCAGCGGCTAGTGTTGGGTTTTTTCCTTCCGTCTTCCCTCTATTTATAAGCTATTTCCACCAATCCTACTATCAACCAAAAAGATAAACCAACCAAAGACTGACCACCTGTGGTATCCCAATAGTTCAACATCCCACGTATTCAATTCAGATAACATATCAAAAGAGGAAAACCATATTACAGCTTCAACTCTTCAATTTGGGTTCAGTCAATCTTCAATGTCTCAGTGTCTCAGTATCTCAATATTCTGATATTTCAATACCAAAATCAAAGTCAATTGAGTTTGTAATCCAAAAGGCCCACTGTAATCCCAGTCTTGACTTTTTCCTTTGCAAAATAAGTGTCTGTCTTTTATATCTTTTATGTTCTATCCATTAGTATTTGTAATCCATAGAGCCCGCTGTATCCCCAGTCCGCTGCAAAATAAGTATTTGTCCTTTCACTTTGTGTCCATCAACCAAAACTATTTATAATCCACAAAGATCCAGGAAGAATTCTTCTCTATAGCAGTTCCAATCTTGCTTTTCCCACAGTAATTTCCAAAACCAAAACAGGGCGCAGTCTTTAGTTTGTTCCCTAGCACCAGTTGTACCAGTTCTCAAAACAAAGTATTATCTGCCTTATATTGAATCTAACCAGTTCAAGTTATTCCTTCTTATATATTCCAAGTTTAGCCAGTAGATGGCAGCCTTGCTTTCTTTTTCCTTTCCACTCTAAGTTAGGAGTCTGGAAAAAGAAAAGTAAAGAAAAAAGAAAAAAAAGATGTAGCCCAAAAAAGGTTTAGGAAAAATAGCTCAAAAGAAATAGATCATATCTATGCCTTCAGAAATATCTTATTAAGGTACTCAATCCAGTCTTTCTCTTCCAATTAAAGATAGTTATTTCCTTGCTTCACTTTCACTTCCAGCGGGTGTGTAATCCGCTCCAAACTTTCATTCGCCGCTTCCGGAGGGGGAAAGAGTAATAATTCCCTCCCTTCTTTCTGGAGTCTCCCTTCTTCACTAAATTATTTTGGTGAATTTAGTTTAGATTCTGGGTAGAAATTAGGCAATCCTTACCCCAATCCAATACACTGTTTCTTTCCACTTTTCTTCATGCTTGCTTGTTCCGGCTGTCAGAGCTCTGGTTAGGCCATTAATGGCCATCTTCTTCTCCGCCTGTCAGGAAGATTTTCCCAGATCCAGCAAAGTGGACCACCATCCACTTGCGATCTACGGGAGCCCTTCCTTTCTTGCCCCCCCTACAAGGCGATGTTTGGCTCCAAAGAACCTCCAGGCAGGCAGAAATCAGCTGAACTTCGCAGAGCCCCGCTAGTCACAGCCGTCCCGCTCTGACGACAAACCGGAAGTCTTAATTCTAACTAACTTGAGAAGCATTGGGAGTGATGCCATTATTATACATTATTTTTCAATTGAAATATTGTACAGTTATTGAAGTAAATGCTTGCTTGAACAATAAAGAGAAGCTATGGTTGTCAGGGTTCCAAGTAACAGCCCAGATGAAATAAAAACTCCAAGGCAGGGTTCCTCAAAGTATAGATTTATTAGGCATGTCATATTGGCACAGCTGGTGAAAACCCGACTCTGAAGTTCCCCTGGTTTTCTTGACCCAGTTCAAAATCCAAAGTTCTTCTCCCCCATTACACACCACCAACACTTGCCCCAATCAGGTCCCTCTCCCCATCCCTGATGTCTCCCATCCACGCCCCTCCAGGTGCTGGTGAGAGTGTCCTTGGTTCCCAGAAGAAAGAATGTTATTTTGGCAACATATTCCCCCAGCTATCTCTACTCCCCCCTCCCTTTCCCACAGCTCCATCCAGCCTCACTGTGGCAACACTGAAGATATTCAAAGATGGCTCCAGGGTTGACAGGCTGCCCCTCCTCAAATGAAAAGGACATCCTGAAAAAGGAAAGACAATAGAGAATTAAACTAACCCTACTCAGCCTCCCCAACCTCCCCCAGGCAGCTCTTTAGGTTTCCCCGGATACTTATCGTGAAACTGCTTGACTAATTTGTCAGCTTTCACATCCCAATTTTTAACCCAGGTGGCCTCAGACAGGGGGTAGCCTTTCCAGTGGACTAAGTACTGCAGTCGGCCCCAATGCAGGTGCGAATCCAGAATCTTCTTCACTTCATAGTGGGTCTCTCCCTGCACTACCATAGACTTCGGGGCTGCCCGATCAACCAGCCTTAGCTGGGAACCTACCGCCAGCTTTAACAAGCTGCTATGAAAAACCGGATGCACTTTCCCTAGCAAGCGTGGGAGGCTAAGCTGAACGGTTATGGGGTTTATCACTTTCACAATTGAAAATGGCCCCAAAAACTTAGGTCCTAGCTTTCTACTTGGCAATTTCAATCTCAAGTACTTTGTTGACAGATACACTTTGTCGCCAACTGGGAAAGGAGGTTAGGGGGGGGAGCGGCACTTGTCAGCTTGTGCTTTACAGGTTCTTGCCACTTCTATCAGGGCTCACTTGATATTTTTCCATCCGGCATGGGGACAAACTCCATGCCACTGGTAATCTGGAATGGGGTCAGGCCAGTGCTACTATGCACTGCATTAATGTAGGCCACCTCCATGAAAGGCAGCCCAGTTGGACTGCTGATTGTCCACATAGGATCTCAAGTACTGCTCCACCATGGCGTTTGCTCGTTCTGCTGCCCCATTTATGCTCGGATGGAAAGCCGAGCTGAGGCCCTGGGTGGACCCTATTGCTCTCAGGAACTCCCTCCAGAACATCGCTGTGAATTGGACCTCTCTATCAGAGATAATCCTGCGGGGGACCCCATGCATCCTATAGATTTGCTTTATAAACATCCTGGCCAACTTCTTGGCAGAGAGTAGACCCATGCAGGCGGTGAAATGGGCTTGCTTCGAGAATAAGTCAATCACGGTCCAAATGACCATGTTCCTGCCATTCTCTGGGAACTCGACTATAAAATCCATGGCAATTTCCTCCCATGGACGAGTTGGTTCTGCAACTTGTTGAAGGAGACCGGGGGTTTCCCTGGTGTTTTTTTCATGGCTGCGCAGGTGGTGCAACATTTTACATATTCTTCCACGTCCTTCTTCATTTTTGGCCACAAGAATTGCCATCTGGCTAGGTGCAGAGTTTTTAGATAGCTGAAGTGTCCAGCCAGTTTAGCATCATAGCTGTGCTGTAGGACCTGGAGTCTCAGGGCAGTAAGGACATACAGTTTGGTCCCTTCCCATGCCAGTCCATCTTTAAGGGTCAAGGCTTCTTTGTTGTCATTGAACCAAGAGTCTGTGGAGACGGCTGTCTTTAGCGCCGCTGTCATCTGGTCGCCTCCGGTGGATGGTTGTCGTTGGGCTTGGCCTCAAGTGGTGACTTGGGCCACTGAAGTGGGGATGATAGTGTGGATGACCTCTCCATGCCAGTCGAAGTGGGGATGATAGCGTGGATGACCTCCTCTCAGCAACTGTTGAATTGCGGCTTTCTGGACAAAGCATCAGCGAGCAGGTTCTTCCCCCCTGGGATGTATTTAAGGTTGAAGTTGAACTGTTTGAAATATTGTGCCCACCTGACTTGCTTGGGGGAGAGTTTTTGGGGTGTTTTCAGTGCCTCTAGGTTTTTGTGATCAGTCCAGATTTCGAAGGGCACTTTGTTCCCCTCTAAAAAGTGTCGCCAGGTGAGGAGAGCCCAGCCAACGGTGTAAGCCTCCTTCTCCCACACCGCCCAGCGTCTTTCAATGTCAGTGAGTTTTTTGGAGGTGTAGGCGCAGGGTTGCAGCTGGCCTTGGGGGTTCTCTTGTAGCAGTACCGCTGCTATGGCCACGTCACTGGCATCCGCTTGCATCACGAATGGTTGCTGTGGTTGAGGGTGCCTGAGGATGGGCTCCTCAGCAAATAATTTCTTTAGGGCTTGCTGACAATCTAGAGAATTAGGCCAGGGGCTGACTTGGCTTTGGCTTGCCCCCCCCTCCTGTTTTTAACAGTTCTGTGAGGGGGAGCACCACTTCAGTGAATGTGGGGTGAATTGTCTATAGAAGTTGGCAAACCCAAGGAAACTTTGAAGTTGCTTTTGGGTGTGTGGGGGCTGCCAGTCTAGGACGCTTTTCACTTTCCCTGGGTCAATCTTGATCCCTTCATCTGACACTTGGTAGTCCAGGGAGGTCTTGTGGAACTCGCATTTTAACAGCTTCGCATAGAGCTTGGCTGCGAGGAGTTTCTTTAGGACTTGGTGCACTAATTTGACATGGTCCTCTAGGGTTTCGCTGAAAATGAGAATGTCATCCAGGTAGACTAGGACCCCTTTGTGAAGGTGATCATGCAGCACCTCATTGATTAGCTGCATGAAGCCTGTCGAGACTCCTTCTAATTCAAAAGGCATCACTTTGAACTGAAAGCTGCCTAGCGGGCAATTGAAAGCTGTCTTCCACTTGTCTCCTTCTCTAATGCTGACTCTGTAGTATGCTTCTCATAGGTTGAGCTTGGTGAACACCTTCCCCTTTGCTAGGCGGGCCAGCATGTCCTTCATTAAGAGCAGGGGGTAGGTGTTTTCCACCCATATGGCATTGATTCCATGAAAATCCATGCAGAGCCTCATTGAACCATCTTTTTTTTTCTTTAAATAGCACAGGAGCTGCAATCCAGGACTTGGCTGACTGGATGAAGCCCCTTGTCAAGTTGGTGTCGATGTAGTTCCTTAGCTCGTCCATTTCCCTGGGGGTCATGGAGTACATCTTGGGCTTAGGGATTTTAGCTCCTGGCACTAACTCAATTGCTCAGTCAGTGGGTTGGTGAGGGAGGAGGGCATTACAGTCTTGCTCGCTGAACATGTCAGCCAAGTCCCTGTATTCTTTTGGCAGCCAGGTGGTGCAGCAGTGACGGCAGCGACTTTCTCACAAGGATTTGGGCTGTGGCACGGCTTTGTGGGGTTGGTTTTTCCGTTAGAGTAAGGTGGTAGCGAGCCCACCCCTATTCTTAATTTCCTATAGCCACCCTCCCACGTGATAGTGGGTGCCCACTTGTCCAACCAGGCTAGGCCTAGGATAACTGATTCAGTCATTTTTGGCACTACCACAAAGCGGATGAGCTCCCAGTGGCAACCCACTTCCAATCTCACCGGCTCGATGATTAACGTGGCTGGGGCTCCCCCTATCAGCGTCCCATCAACTTGTTCGAAGCGTATGGGACATGCTAGGGGTGTCGTGGCTATTCCCAACTTCTGGATTGTAGGGAGACTAATTAGGCATCTAGTGCAGCCAGTGTCTATGATGGATTCTATGACCCTTGGGCCCCTGTTCTGGGCACCACTATTCGGAATTTGATGGCAAAGGGGCGGATGGCTTCACTCACCATCGGATTGTCTCCACTGTCATCAGTGCTGTCTCCAGCAGTGACGGGTGGGATTTCGGCAGCCAGAGTTTCCTCACTTCCAGTTGGAGGAGGGGAGATTTTGACGGCCTGCCAGGCGAACTTCCCCTTCTTGGTTGGTTTCCGTGGGGTTTCCTTGGCTCTCGCCGCTGCTGGAGTTCTGGTCTGAGGAGCCAGAGCCGGGGCGAGGCATTTGGATGTGCAATGCCCTTGCTGACCACACCTGAAGCACTTGATGGCTGTGGCCGGGGTCAGCTTTGGTTCCTCTGAAGGTCGTGAGCTGGACCGACATCCCAAAGCTCTCTTTGGCTTCTTGTCAGAAGCAGGCTTGCAGTGTGGGTGGATGTCTGGGTCCATGGCCACTGCCATCTGGTACCACTCCTGTATATGGTCCGGGGTGTCTAGATAAGTACAGGCCTGTCAGAGATCTAGGTCCAAGGCCTCCTTGAAGTAGAGAGGCATTCTGGCCAGTCTTGCAGCTTCCCCGCCACTCTCCAGAACTCCCAGACTAGCTCCTTTACGGGATGGCCTCTTTGCTTGAGGTCTTTGATTTCAGCCTCGGCCTCCTGTCCCTGGCTGGTGTCTTCGAACTGGGCCCTTAGCGCTTCCACAAATTCATCGGCATCCCCAAGCTCAGGGTCAGCCTGATCATGTAGTTGAGCTATCCACTCAGCTGCGTCACTCTCCATGTTGTCAGCTATGGCCGAGACCCATGACTTTGTCAGACTGATACTGGTCCCCATAGCGATCGAGGTGGGACCAGATCCAGTTTAGGAAGTATGCAAGTGTCAGGCCGAAGCCATATTTTATTAGAGACTTTGGCCTGCCACACTTTACATTTGAGAATGTATTCTTGCTGTGGGAATTTGGGAGGGGCTGTTGCATGAGGGATGTAGACCTGTAGTCATAACAAATTCCTTTAGATTCTCAAGGATTCTCATCCTTTGTCCAGCACCGGAAGCTGAGGGGAGTAACTGACACGTCGGCAGAAGGCGACTGGCTAACATCATGAACTTGTGGGTGTGGGGACAAAGGGCTTGATCTTTCAACTGGTGGAGAAACCCTGGGAGCGTCAGATTCGGGTTTCTCACAGCCGTGCCAACATGGCTGTGTTAATAAATTGGAACTTTGAGGAATGCTTTGCCTCGGACTCTGATTTTATTTTGGATGCTATTTGGAACCCTGACACTAACCCAAATCTCTCTTAAAAACTCATCCAGCTACCCTGAGCTTTGGGGCGCTGTTCGGGGTCCTGAGCCCCAGCAGCGACCCAGCAACGGGCGGCGCGAAGACTCGGGGAAGATGGAGAAGAAACTGGAGGAGACGGAGCAAGCAGCAGGGGGGCAAGTAGAGGACAACTCCATTGGGAGCATCAGCATCCACTACTATCCTTCCCCGGAGGTGGCAGCTGCCATGGAGGCCACAGAGAGAGAATGCCAGTCGGGGGCTCGGCGCAAGCAGCTGGGCCCTGAGCCCCTCTCTCAGCCAGAGCGGTCATCTCAAGGAGCAATTGGGGGGCTGAGTCCTCCCCCCAAGCGAGCGTGGGAGCCTCACCTGGGCGCGGGATTGGCCACGGCCCATGAGTGGAGGCAACAGAAGATCACGCTCACCAGTCGGTCCGAAGGCGAGGGATCCCAGCCGCTGTCTCGCAGTCAATCGCTGATGGATCTCCACGACCAGTTCAGACGACTAAGCGTAAGTTGGACAAATCCCCCCTTGGGAACCGAGACAACTAGATGGAACCTGGCCCAACCCACGTTCTCCTTTCCAAGGAAGCACCTGGGGCCCCAGTTGAGTGGGGACACAGCCTCTCTCCACACCGCGGCCAGCGGGATCCCAGGGGACCTCTACACCGGGGCGAAGCCTACATGGACCACCCTTCACCCTAAACTGCGGCCAAGCCGGCCTAGGGAGCCCGCATCCTTGGCAGCAGGGAGCGTGGAGACTGCCAACTCCAGCCCAGCCACCAAACCTCGGCATCATGCCGCTGTGGCAAGCCCCACCTGGGTGGGCTTTCTTCCCCGGAATGGGATGGGTGCAATGCCCATGGATGCCGGGGTCCCCTCTGCCACCCAACCTCACGTCGGGGCTTGGAGTGGCGCAACAGCCCCCTGCGATGCCAGGTCCTACCGCACAACCCCCGCCGCAAGCGCAGGGACCCATCCCCGCCAACGGGGGTGCGTTTGGAGCAGGCCAACCGGTGCAGCTGGCAGGGGGGCTAATCGGAGGGCCCCCGCAACAAGCTGCCACTCTGCCGGTCCGGGAGCCACCACCCCCCCCGGTTCCGTGCCACGTTTGACGGGAATCCCAAGAAACTGGCCTATTTCCTCCACTGAGTGTGGGCTTACATTGACGAGCACGGAGCACAATTCCAGTCGGATAGGCAATTAATTGACAAGATAACCGAGGGAATGAACGAGGGTGAGGCAGCGGAATGGGTGGCAGAACTCCATGACGAAGCGGCCCCAGAACCAGACGATGCGAATGAGTTCATCCAACTAATGAGGGTCCGGTTTCACGATGCGGCCCATCAAGTAGAAGCCGAGGAGCAAATCCAGAAATTGAAGCAAGCAGGTCGCCCAGTGAAAGAATTGGTGTGGGAGTTCAGAAGAGCAGCTGGGAAGGTGCAAGATTGGCCCGAACGGCTCTTGGTGCGCACGTTCCGAGATGCCCTGGATCCCGAACTAAAAGAGGTGTGTGAGATCAGAGGGGTCCCTTGCATGATCCAAGAGTGGTACGCTACTGCCATCACCCTGGACCTCGGAAAAAGCCTCCCGCAAATCGCCTGGCCCGAAGGCCTTTGGGACGCCGGGTTCCCCCGAGACAAGTCGCCGCCCCAAGCCCTGAACCAACGCGGGGCGTGAAGTGCTATCGGTGTGGTCAAGCCGGCCACTGGGCTACCGAGTGCCTGGCGCCGGCCCCAATTGTACTGCCGCGGGCTAGGCCAACCCCTGGGACCAGGAGGAAACCTACGAAACCACCGGAGCTGGGGCGCTTGGCCCTCCAAGCAGGGGAATCACCTCCCTCCTCTGACGACACTGAGACATCGCCAGTGGAAGAGTTGGCCCCGCGATGGGACGACGGAGGCAGCGGCGAAGATGACCCGATGGTGAATGAAGCCGTTTGCCCCTTCCTCATTAAGGCAAAGATCACGGTGCCAGGGATGGGGAAGGAGGGAGAGATAGATGCCATGATAGACACGGGCTGCTCGAGGTGTCTAATCAGCAAAGCAGTGGTAGAGAAGCTAGAGATCAGTACCAGGCCCCTAGCGAACCCCATCTGCTTCCAACAGGTGGACGGATCATTAATTGGGGGGGGGGGGCGCCATTCTCCTAACTGACTTGGTGGATTTGCAAATGGGACGCCACCACGAACTTATCCGATTCATAGTTGCCCCCAAGATGTCTGAAACAATCATCCTGGGGCTTGCATGGCTAGACAAGTGGGCCCCAACCATAAAATGGGAGGATGGGTACCGGAAATTAACCCTGCACATTGGGCCTACACCCCCACCAGGGAGGCAAAGCAGCCCGAGAGAGCCAGCACCCCTGGGCTCAAACCGTCCCCAGCTGGCAGCCCCGGCGCTTGAAACCACGCCCCCAGGCTCCCAGCAGGTGCCAGCAGAATACCGAGACCTAGAGGGGGTGTTTAGTGAAGAAGACTGCAACTACCTCCCCCCTCACCGGCCGACGGACTGCGTGATAGAATTTGAGCCTGGGGTTACACTCCCAAAACCCAAAATGTACTCAATGACCCCAAAGGAACTGGGAGAGTTAAGACGATACATCGACACCAATTTGGAATGAGGATTCATCCAACCGGCAAAGTCGAGGATCGCCGCCCCCATGCTCTTCAAAGAGAAGAAAGACAGGGGGGTCAGATTATGCGTTGACTTTCATGGAATTAATGCCGTATGTGTGCAAAACACTTACCCCCTCCCTCTCATGAAGGACTTTCCAGTGGCGCTGCCACTGACCGAACTGCTAAAGACTGGCCCATCAACCACCAAGCCAAAACCCAACCAACCAATTGGTTGGACGATGGAATGCCAAAAAGCATTCGAAAGGCTGAAGCGGCTCTTTGCCCAAGAACCAATCCTGCAGCACCCTGACCCAGAGCAGCAGTTCGTAATCCAGCCAGACACCAGCGACATAGCCGTGGTGGCGGTGCTGTTACAGAAAGATGAGAAAGGCCAACTCCGGCCGTGTGCATATGTTTCGAAGAAGCTCATGGCCACCGAAAGGAGATGGGCCATTTGGGAGAAAGAAGCATATGCCGTTCGTTGGGCGTTGCTTACATGGAGACAATTCCTAGAAGGGGGCAAGGTACCGTTTGAGGTATGGACAGATCATAAATACCTTGAGGCCCTGAAAACCCCCAGGAAACTCTCACCCAAACAGGTGCGCTGGATACAATACTTCAGACGACTCAAGTTCGAACTGAAGCACATCCCAGCTGGGAAAAATCTACTGGCTGACGCCTTGTCCAGAAAACCACAATACGACAGCCAAAGAGAAGAAGAATTTCACTCTGTCTTTCCCCCCTCACCAGAGGAACCAGTAAGCACTCCTCCCTCAGAGAGGGAACTAGCAGCCCCAGTCCTCACCAGGGGCCAAGACAGAGGAGGGAGCGGGGGAAGGCAGGAA
>QLTV01003966.1:300934-312402 GCA_003457575.1 Thermophis baileyi
AAACCGCTCCAAACTCGACTGCAGAAAATACGACTTCAGCAACAGAGTGATCAATGCCTGGAATTCACTACCTGACTCTGTGGTTTCTTCCCCAAACCCAAAAAACTTTAACCTTAGACTGTCTACTGTCGACCTCACCCCATTCCTAAGAGGTCTGTAAGGAGCGTGCATAAGCGCACCAGCGTGCCTACTGTCCCTGTCCTACTGTCCTATTGTCCTCATCTATCTGTATTCACTTTGATTATGTTTATGTTTATACCTATACCTGCTATCTTGTACATGTTTGACAAACAAATAAAATAAATAAATAAATAAATAAATCCCTCTCAAGATATTTTTCTGTTACCTCAGCTTACCCCCCCGCTGAAAAAAGAATAATCAGCAATTCAAGTATTAAAATGCAACTACCAACTATTTAGTTTCCGAGAATGCCTCTGGGATCTGTTTGGGCCAATTGGGGGGGGGGGAGAGAGAGAGAGAGAGAGAGAGAGAGAGAGAGAGCTTTCACACAAGTTATCTATATTGCTCTCTGTTTCAGTAGAGCTATTTCCCTCATTTCACAACTGTTGCCACTCAGTGAAAAATTCTATATATCTTTCAGAAGCCAGAGAATTCTGGAATAACTTGTGGACTGATGCATAAGTAAACCAGAATGAATGTGCATTCATAAAATAAAAAGGAGTGTCTAGGAGCAATTGCATTAATATAACTGCATTTTCCAGATCAGTAAATTCATTTTTATCACATATTTCTCACATATTCCAGAAGTTGTAGTTTCTATTTCATAACAAATAGTAACTTGCCCTATTAGTCTTTGGCACATCTTCGATAAATCTGTAATTATTGGGGCTCTGAAGGAGGTCAGTTTCACTGTTCCAAGGATTTAAGAACTGAAGTAGTATTTTAAAAAGTTCTATAACAAGCAAAGCAACAGCTCCTGCCACTAGCAAACATTCAACAATTTAAATTGCCACATTTTATGCAGTCTCATAAAATTTTTAATTGAATGATACCTATTGTCCAACAGGAGAAGCTGAAACAGATATTTTTCTTTTCTCAAATGTAGGATTTCACTTTTAATTTCATGTTAAGTTGCAAACCTAAAAACCTTTGATAATAATTCTAGTTTAAATAAATACCACTTACTTTTGAGCAAGTATTCTAACAATATAATTATAATTAAAGTCCAAGGAAAGGAACAGAAACATGGACAAAGTATTGGAAACAAATGAGTATTTTAGTACAACTCTTTTTAATGCTAAAGGAGAAAAAAAACTACTGTTCAATTTAAATATAGTTTGGAAACAATTGGAAGAAAATCAACAGGAAAGGCATACATATAATTCTCTTATACCAGCTTAGGGAAATTCCACCATGATAATTCATCAAAATGATTTTAGCAAATGGGCCAAGAGCTGAATTTGTAAAATACATTTTTTTTAAAAAATGACAAAAGCTGTAGACTGCCTGTGTTCAGTTTTATCTAACTGAATTAATTTGTCTAAGTCTACATCTATAAGCAAACAAGACCTCTATATCAAAAGAACGTTTTCATTAAATTGCATTAATTCTTACCACAAAATAATGGTTTAAAATTCTTTGAAACTAGTCTATTCTAGTTCTTAAAATTTGCTGAGGTGTGATGCCATAAATAAATGAAATCATCGTATCTCTTTCATGAATGAAATTAAATGTTAATAAACAAACAACCATGTGCTGATAATGACAGATGGTTTGGACAGATGGTTCAGTCCCATAGTTTTAACCATCTCTCAAAACTCATCTAGACTTTGCTACTTGCTTTACCTGCACAAACTGCTAGGGGCTTGACCAAACAAAACAGGAATAAGTTTTCAGTTTAGAGGGGGCATGTTTCAGATCCCTTCTATCTCACATCTTCTTATTGGACCCCAGAGACACGTCTCCTCAGTTGCAGACTCTGTCCTACAGAACAGCATCTCTCAGAAATGGCTTGTTAGCCTTTCCTAAGGTACTGAAAAACTGGCTGTTTCCCAAGAAACAGGTGTTTCAGGTGTTTAGTTGAGCTCTGCTGTTGTAAGATGTCCCCCCCTTTTTTTAATGGGAGTTATAAAGAGTTTTTAATTGTTTTGTATTGTTTATTCTTGTGTGCCTGGGATTAGATGTGATGGGTTTTATATGTGTAGTTTTAATCCTTGTATGCCACTTGAGTCATTTGTGTGAAATCAGCAGCTAAATCTATCTTATTATTAAATAATATTTTTAAAGCACTTCCCACTTGTCTGTGCAAACCTGATTACTTTCTGTGCAAACCTGATTACTGAGACTAGGTATGGTCTCAGTTGTTTGAGATCCCCTTGAAATTACAACCTAAATTTTGAGAATCTTTTCTTGATGCTGCTCCACTGAAATGTCTTAGTCATATCCTTTGCCACCATCTAGTGGTTGTTTGGACCTTTACAAATCAGATACGTATTTGGCTTATAGGCTTATTTTTCCGTTCACATTATTTTCCATTATTTTTTATCCAACAAGCTTTTAGCATCCCGTGATTGCTGAGCCTATTTGGTCCCTGTTGGTCTCTTGGAATTTTTCTCTTCACTTAAAAATATGCCTGCAAGTATATATGATTTATGATGATTGAATTTTATGATTATGATCATGATTTATCATTTGTTGCTTGTATGTACACTGGGAGCTTATGCGCCGGAGACTAAATTCCTTGTGTATCCAATCACATTGGCCAATAAAGAATTATTCTTCTTCTCTTCTCCTCTCCCCTCCCCTCCTCTCCTCTTCTCCTCTCTCCCCTCCCCTTCCCTCCCCTTCCATTCTATTCTAGTGTTTATTAGTGACATGACAAAAAGTTCACCAAATGGTAACACTATGTTGCAATTCCCATTTGTTATTTTATGTCACTTATCTATTATCTATTGTCACAAAAACAAAATTAAAACAACAGATGAACAACATACATCTAATTCAGCATTCTCACCTTCTGGGTCCTCACCTCATTTCCCCCCCCCCCACTTTTCAGATGGAAGTTTGTAAAGACATACTTTTAAGAATTGTCTAGGAAAATGCCTGAACAATGGGAGAATATGTGGAAGAAAGGTTTAACATTTACATTAAATTATAACTTAAAAGAAAACTTCTATAGGATGATGTATTGTTGGTACTTAACTCTAGACAAGTTATCAAGAATGTATAAAGGCATTTCAGATGAACGTTGGAAATGTAAATGTAAAGAAGGGACTTTTTATCATTTATGGTGGACGTGTGATAAAGCAAAGAAATATTGGAGTAGAATTCATACCTTAATACAGAAAATTCTTAAAATGAATATAAATAGAAAACCAGAGACTTTTCTTTTGGATTTAATGGAAAAAGACTTGGAAATATTTTTTTTGAACTTTGCTGTTATAAATGTTGCTGGCAGCAAGACTACTCTACACACAGAAATGGAAGGCCACCTCAATTCCCACAAGGGAGAAATGGCTGCAAAAACAGATGGTTAGCAGAGATGGCTAAATTTACTGCTAAACTGATCAAAGAAAAAATACAAATACTTTTATTTCTACTTGGAAACCGCTTCTAGACTTTGTGCTTGAGGTGGAAAAAAATGACACTTTGATTTTGGGTTTTACCTATTAGATAGATTTGGTTATAGAAATGGCTAGTTTAAACTATTATATAAAAGTAAAAAGCTGAGGTTTGATGTTAATATCTTATTCTACTGTACCGAAGGGGGTTGGAAGTCAATGCCTTTTCGTTCTTTATCCCCTTCTTTCCCCACTTTTGTCTTCCCCTTTTCCTTCCCAATCTTTCCTATTATTTACTTTTGTATTTTTTTGTATGCTACATTATAAACTAATAAAAATCGTTTTTTAAAAAAGGATTGTCTAGGAAAACTGAAGCAAAAAGACTATAATTGATTTGCGAAAAAGTTGAAGTTCAGGTCTGAAAAGGGAAGTGAAGGAAAAAATGCCATTATAAATCTTCCAATGTACCTTGTGAGCAAGTTGTTTAGCAGGGAGTCCCAACTAAATCCCAGGGCCCGGACTGCGCATATACAGCACAAAGCATGGGGGAAAGTAGAGGTAGTCTACGTGCTTTCCTGACCTTTCATAAAGCAGACTCACTCCTTGATTTTTTAAAATGTATTGTATTCTTCTATGATATCGTTTGAATTGTAGTGCAGCCCCTTACCAAAGGGCAATGGACATTAAATTTTCACCATAACTAAAAATTCGCACAATTAGTTCGTGCAGGCAGAATACTAGCCTTTCAACGACAAACCACCTCTACGATGAACGGCTCCGATGATGAAGAGCCAAATAAAAGGGAGGAACCTTCGTCCTCCCAGACCTCCCCCGCCGTCTTTCCTTTCGGATGGCCCCGCCCAGCAGTACCCCGCCCTTTGCTGGCGCCGCCTTAGTGGCCGCTCTGACGATTAGCCGTTCCGCTACCCGTCCGGCTCCTCCCTCAAGGCCTCCGGGCGGTGTGTTATCGCCGCCAACCGAGCGTGACCTTAATTACTGCTGGGTGGACGGATGGTGAGGAGCCACTTGAGGCGGGGTCAACTCGGCAAGCTTGGCCCGCCCTCGAGAAAAGCAGAGCGGTGCGACCCGGTAAGAGCTTCACCCACCTCCACCCCCGGGTTTGAAAGCCGTCGCTCAGCCACCTTCTCTCCTGGGGCCTTGTGAAGACGCTCGGCTTCCACCGCACGCTATTCCTAATGGCCTTTTCTTTCTTCCTCCCCGTTCCAGCACGTAATTCAGTAACGGGGGAGGGGCAATTTTAACAGCCTCTGTCTTCTCTCCGTGTGTGGCCCCGAAAGGAACTCTGAAGAGTGCGGAACTCTCTCCTCCGCTGCCTCTAGTCTCCTCTCCCCGCCGGGCAATAAGAGGATATGGCATCCGGTGGGCCTACTTTGCCCCCGGTGCAGATGTTTCCTAGCTTTTCCCAGTTCGCTGGGGGCCATCCCTCTATCCAGAGGGGAAGGATCAAGCTTAGTTGGAGGAATGAGGAGGAGGAAGTGTAAGATGCTCGTCTCGGATGGCGTCCGGTAGTGGTTGCTGGGCTAAAAGCTTTTATTAAGTGGGTGAAAAACTGCTGTCGTGAACATGGGACGTCTCTAATGTTTGTTTACTGAACCAACCGCTGAATAGACTTCTGTGAATTTTATCAGCGGGCAGTTCTGATGATATCTTCAAGACACACTCTGTATATATTATGTGAGCACACTTAACAGGAAATTGGAACCAAGAATATATTTCATTCAGTCCTGTCCCTATGTTTTGTTTGTTAGACTAAAGATTTTCCTTTTATAACTGGTCATCTAAACAGCTAATGCTGTGAAAAATTAAGAACTTAAATCTAACTTTTTTAGAAACCCACAAAACTATCAGTAGGGACATAATCCAAAGATGTCAGAATAAAGTTGTAAGGAAACTGTTCTTAAAAAAAATATTTATGTATTAGATAACATTTATCATTTCAAGGCAATCTTCAGTGCTGGAAGGGAGTTCCCTTTGCTCTGTAGCTTGTCCTGTCAATGTTAGTGGAGATGTTGTTTTCATCTTGGTAGTTCTTTGATTACATCACTCATTACCAAGAAGCCTACTGAATGATGAATATTTACTTCTTAAATTTTTATCCCGCCTTTATAAGTAACTGAAGTCAGCAAACATACATAATACTTATTCCACTTACTGTTTTTCTCCCAACAGCTATGAGGTAGGTTGGTTTGGGTGACTGGTCCAAAGTTTTCTAAGCCAGCACCTTAAGTACTACACTAAACTATAAAATGTTTTGCTCATCAAAATTTGGATCCTTCACAACTGGTTCATATTTATGATGGTTGCAGTGTCTCAGGGTCATGTGATCACCTTTTGCAACTTTCTGACAAACATAGTCATTTAACAACTATGTTACTAACTTAACTGCAATGATTCACATAACATCTGTGGCAAGAAAGGCCATAAAATGGGGCAGAATTCACTTAACAACTGCCTCACTTTGCAGCATAAATTTTGGGAACAATTGTGGTCGTAAGTTGAGGATTACCTTAGACTTATGTTGTCAATTCTGATAACCCCTACTGGATTTTTGCTGTTTAATAGGGAGGGAGGATGTTGTAGTTTAAAGAAACTGAGAGAAATATGGAATGAAGGGATGCTTGGTTTTATTTTAAGAGGGGTAAGTTCTTTATGGTGGTTATATTTTTTCCTTTTTTTAAAATCTCTCTCTCCCTTTTTTGCCCTTTTATTAGTAAAGAATAGACTAATACGATTAATTGTGGCATTTCTTTTGTAGAGAAATCTTCAAAATGGATTAATCTGGTAGTAATGTTGAAGCTGAAACAAAGCTGCTGTAACCAAAGACAGGATGAGTTGGATGTCAGGCGATCAAGAAAATGCCCAAGGCAGCAGTCTGGGTTCTCATCCTCCTTTAAGGGATGTTCATTCCATCAACCCAACACAGCTAATGCCAAGAGTTGAGTCCTATGAAACCCGGGGGAAAAAAGGCATTTCTGATGTTCGAAGGACTTTCTGTTTATTTGTCACATTTGACTTGTTGTTTATAACCTTGCTGTGGATAATAGAATTAAACGTAAGTTCCTTTTAAAAGTATAATTTACTTTGACAATTTGTGAGAGCAGGAATAGTGAAGATTGTTTCTTTCATTAAATTAGACTGCAGTCGTTTGCCTACTGAACTGGGACTAAATTTGGGACACTTTCCCCCCAAAAAATATACAGCACTGAGCTATTTGGAACAGTTTAAACATGCTACTTATGTAACAAAATTGATTAGTTTCTTTAGAAGTGTTTGCATCATGTAAAAATTCTAAGGAAAGAGACCACTTGAGATAGTACTTTAATTTTTTGTAGATCTCTGAATCTTAGTCTGTATCAGATACCCATACAAAAAGAAATATAGCTAGTCCTCAATTTACAACCATTCATTTTGTGCATATTCAAAGCTATTTTGACACTGAAAAAAGTGACTTACATATCAATGCAGCATCCCCACAGTCAAGCGATCAAAATTTGCTTGTGACTGGTATCCATTTACAAAATTTGCAGCATATTAGGGTCACATATTAGGACCTTCTCAAACAGATTCTGACAGACAAAAATCAATGGGGGAAACTGAATTCACCCTAGCAAAAAAGTCGTAAAATTGAGTTCACTTAACAACTGCCTTGCTTAACAACAGAAATTCTGGTCTCAATTATGGTTATAAATTGAGTAATATCTAGAGCCGAACATCCAGCTCATAAGATATTTGGGGGGGGGAATAAGTGATTTATATTGTTATTTTATGAATCAGCTGCTATTTGAAGATGGAAATTCTTTTGATTCTGAAAATGGAGCTGTCATATTAAATTTCATAAAATATTTTATTGTTCCTGTTAAGAAGGAACTGTGAAGGAACAAAAAGGAATAATATACCTGCAAAATAAATGTAGGTACTGTTGAGGTGCCTGGAGGCAGCCAGTTTTAAAAGGCATGGCTGACCGAACCCGCAGGGGCTCTGTGCCGGTGGAGGAGGAGCCCAGAGGCAGTAAAGCTACCTCCAAATCTCCCAGGGATCGAAGGCGCTCCAGAAGAGAGCTGCACATTCTCAACTCGCAGAGCAGCAGGGGACTGGAGCCAGGGAGTCTGCAACTTATCCCCGGGAAACATTCCTGAGGGAGGGGTTGACACCTCCCGCCCACATGACTTGCAGGAGCTGAGTGTTTCAGCCAGTCCTAATCATATTCTGCAACCTGTCTCAGAGTGGTCACCAGATGGCGCTGTTGAGTGTTTTTCTCGATTGCATGTGGAGCCAAGAGATCTTTTTGCTGCCCCTGGCTCTATTCCTATGGATCCTGGCCCTGAGGAGCAATTGCAGCCTGGCTTCTCATCTGCTGAAATTGGCCCTGAAGGAGAAGAGGCAGTTTCTATTTTGCCTGCTCATCTCCAACTACTTATGTCCAGGGCCATTTCTCAGGGTATTACCTCAGCAGTCCAACAGCTGGGTTTTTCAGCTAAGGACCTTCCCCTGCGCAAGGACCCCATGGAGCCAATGGATTCGCGGGGCAGATGGCCTGACCCACCCAGGCTTCCAGCCCAGGTGCCTTTGGAGGGGAGCATGACATCCTCCTTGGAGGAAGGCGAATTTACTGGTCTTTTTGGGGATGAGGAAGTCCCTCCTGAGCAATCAGCCTTTTCGGGCCTTTTCCAATTGGATCAATTCAAAGCCTTGTTGCGTAAGGCCAGGGAGGTCACGGGGCTTGTGTCTCCTATCCCTACTGATCCAGTATCCAGGCCTGGCCAGGCCTGGGTCATGGGCTCTTCTCTGAGCCTACGATAGAACTGGTCTCGATCCCAGCTCCCAGATTGTTCATGGATGTGGTGCAAAGGCAATGGGCCAAGCCAGGGGTGGGTCCTTCTCCTTCTGGCATTGAGCGTAAGCTTTACAATGTGGAAGCAGAATTTTCAGATCTCCTGCAGGTTCCAGCAGTGGATGTTCCGGTAGCTGCCTTGGCTTCCTCCACCATCATTCCATCAGACGCCCTGGATGGTCTTAAGTCTGATGACAGGAGGGCGGAGTTGGCGTTCCGCAAGGCCCACCAGGCGGCCGCCTGGGCGGTGAAGGCGGCTACCTCCACTTCATTTTTCATTTTTCAACAGGGCTTCCTTGCTCTGGTTGCGACAACTGCAGTCGAGGATTCCTTCGGGAGAGGTCAGGCTCCATCAGGATATCAGTAAGTTGGTAGCCGCAGCTGAATACTCAGCTGACGCCACCCTTAATGCTGCCAAGTTTTCTTCCAGGTCTATGGCATCGTCGGTCACGGCCACTATGGCTTAAGCACTGGGAGGCTGAAAACAAACAAGTGGAAGCTGGCCTCGGCCCCCTTTGAGGGCGAGGAGTTGTTTGGCAAGGCTCTCGACCCTATCTTGGTGGAATCCAAGAGCAGGGGTAAGGTTATGCCCTATTTGTTCCGGCGCAAGGACCGACGCCCCTTGCCTTATTTTCGGCACCAGCCCTTTCGGGGGTCTGACCAGGGAGAAGACTACCAGCACTCTGGCCGGCAGTTTTCAGGTAGACAGGACTGGCAGTCAGACAGATTGGAATTCCGAAGTCGCCAGCAGTTCCAGAATAAGAGATCCTTTCGAGGTTCTGGAGGCTGCCCCTTCCGCCCCTTGAAGTGACGGCAGTCCCGACCCACCTATAGGGGGCCGTCTCAGCCTGTTTTTCCACAGGTGGGAGGCCACAACCTCGGACAGGTGGGTCCTCGAGACAGTTCGGTTCGGACTGTCTCTGGAATTCCTCTCCGCCCCCCAGAGTTTTTCAGGTGCTGCCCGGCATCCAGAGACCCAACAAAGAGGGGTCTGATGGAGTCAGCCATCCGTCATCTCTTGGAGATTCACCCAATCCAACCGGTTCCCTAGGAGGAGGTAGGCAAGGGGTTTTACTCCATACTTTTTGTGATCCCCAAAAACTTGGGCAGTTGGAGAGCCATCCTCGATTTAAAATTCCTCAACAAGTGCATTGCCTACAAGCGCTTCAAGATGCAGATGCTTTGCACCATCCTAGAAAGCATCAGGGAGGGAGACTTCCTCTCCTCCATAGATCTCACGGAAGCATACCTGCATGTCCCGATCCGGCCGGATCACAGGCACTTTCTTCAATTTGCCTACCAAGGCAAGCATTTCCAGTACAGGGCCATGCCATTCGGGCTTTCTTCCGCCCCAACAAAGCTGTTGGCGCTGACAGCAAGTCTGCGGTCCGTTCCACGGAACACGGGTTCTCGATCAATGCAACCAAGAGCCAATTTCTGCCGGCCACCCGACTTCTTCATCTGGGGGCCATCATAGACACTTCCAAGTGCATGGTCTTCCTATCTCCAGATCGCCAGTCCAGTCTTCGATCCGTGATACAGAGCGTTCGAGCCCAGGGCTCAGCGAGTCTAGCAACTCTCTCTCAATTACTAGGCAAGATGATCTCGACATCGTTCCGTGGGCACTCCAGGACCCTGCAGTGGTTTCTCTTGCCATACCAGAGAGCAGGCAGCAACAACTCCCTGACCAGGGTCAGGGTTCCATGCAAGGTCCTCCGATCTCTTCTATGATGGGCCTCAGGGGCCATTCTCAGAGGGTGCCTGTTCAAGGAGCCCAGCAGGCTGACAGTTACCACAGATGCCAGCCTTCTAGGCTGGGGAGCTTATCTGCCGTCGGGGATGGCACAGGGTCTGTGGGGACCGGAAGAGCTAAGGCACAACAACAACTGGCTGGAACTCAGGGCTGTCCATCTGGCTCTCAAGTCCTTCCAGTCCAGAGTCGCCGGCAGCCACGTGTTGATCCTCACCGACAACATGACCACCAAGGCCCATGTCAACTGCCAAGGGGGGACACATTCCAAGGCATTGATGGCAGAGGCCGAGAGATTGGGCCTCTGGGCAGAATGGCATCTTCTCTCCTTGAAGGCGGAGCACATAGCGGAAGTGCAGAATGTGCAGGCGGACCACCTGAGCAGAAGAAGGTTGACCATTCGGAGTGGCGGCTTCATCCCTCGTTGTTCCAGGAGATGTCTCGCCACTTCGGGGTGCCGGTGCTGGATCTGTTTGCCTCTCCGGACAATACTCACCTGCCACGCTTCTTCAGCAGGTTTCCATCGGAGGGAGCAGAAGGGGTAAATGCTCTCCGCGTCCCGTGGCCAAGAGGATTCCTGTATGCCTTCCCTCCCCTTCCCTTGCTACCGGCAGTGATCAGGAACAAGCAGACCTTCTATTGGTCGCACCCCACTGGTCCAGAAGGCTGTGGTTCGCAGACCTAGTCGGTCTCTCAGTGAAGAGCTCGTGGAGAATCCCCTCAGACAGGATCCTTCGATCCCAGGGGTCGCTGGTCCATCCAGAGCCTCAGTGGCTCCAGCTGACCGTTTGGCGTTTGAGAGGGAGGTCTTGAGTAGGGATAACTTGTCTGCCGGGGTCATCCAAACCATCCAGGCCTCTCCCAGACAGTCCACGGTCA
Organism: Thermophis baileyi; assembly: GCA_003457575.1. Lineage (NCBI taxonomy): Eukaryota > Metazoa > Chordata > Lepidosauria > Squamata > Dipsadidae > Thermophis > Thermophis baileyi. The sequence goes on from QLTV01003966.1 coordinate 311,937, forward strand.
GGATATATGATCACACTTGGAGGAGCTTCTACACCTGGTGCAATCGCTCCTCTATCGACCCTTCTTCAGTGTCAGTCACTCAAGTCCTGGAGTTCCTTCAGGTAGGCCTAGATAAAGGGCTAGCGCCCAATACTCTCAGACATCAGGTAGCTGCTTTGTCATCAGTTTAAAAAACTTTCGTCCAGTCTCCAACCTTCCCTTTGTGGGGAAGGTTGTTGAGAAAGTGGTGGCGCTCCAACTCCAACGGCTATTGGATGAAACGGATTATCTGGATCCTTTCCAATCGGGTTTCAGGCCTGGTTATAGTACGGAAACTGCTTTGGTCGCGCTGATGGATGATCTCTGGCGAGCCAGAGATGGAGGTTTTTCCTCCATCCTGGTGCTGCTCGACCTCTCAGCTGCTTTCGATACCGTCGACCACGGTATCCTTCTGTGTCGATTAAGGGAGCTGGGAGTGGGTGGCAGC
>QLTV01003966.1:313244-323329 GCA_003457575.1 Thermophis baileyi
CCCCTACTGGCCTTCCGTCCACCCCTTAAGACCTGGCTTTTCCGGCAGGCCTGGGGCCAATAGTTGTTCTGATTGGCCCATGCATGGTTGCGTGAATGTTTTATTTTAAATATAGTTGGGGGTTTTTTTTTCCCCCTTTCTTTTTTAAATTGTTTTTATATGTTTTATTTTTTATGATGTAAGCCGCCCAGAGTCCTTCGGGAGTTGGGCGGCATATAAATTTTATAAAATAAAAATAAATAAATAAATCAACAAAGCAGTACTTTTAGTAGTATGCTAAAAAGCAATATGCTTAGTGACAGGTTGTCTCAAACCTACACCAATTGACAAAATATATCCTCTCACTGGCATTGCCCCACCTAAGATCAGGAGAGAAGTAACAGCAGATGCCGAAAGAACTAAGCAAGAGATGCTCAACATCCTCTGAACGGACATATGCCACAAGCCTGCCAACTCAGATCTATTAACAGCTTTATGGCAAAAACAAACATTATTGAGGATACAACAAGAACAAAATTGAATTAAAAGATGGAGGAAGGAGACCATTGAGGGAAGGAATAACATTAAAGTAGGATATGCTGAAAGATCTGACCTCCCTTATACTACTTGGAGGCTCTTAGTGAATAACAACACACTTTTTGAATGTAGAGTGATATAGAGCCCGGCCCATCTGCAGGTATGTCGGCTACTACCAAAAATATGTATTGATAATGACTTATTTTTGGCCAACAAAGCCAGTAAGGTGGTTTCATTCTGGCAGTTTAAAGTTTGATCTAGATACGGAAGAAGAAAAATATATTTTTTGTTAAATGTTATCAGAGGTTCTGATACATAAAAATTGTCAGGAAATAGATAATACCATTTTATGTTTATTTCATTTTTTCATAAAATCTTCCAACATGCAATGTTCCAGCATGAAAAAATAATCACTTTCTACTTCAATCATTTAATTAACTAGGATCAGTTGTGAGAATAGTTCATTAAATAATTAGGGTTCATTGGAATTAATTTACACTCTTAAATCTTACAAACTTTGACTCACCTCATCATAATGAAGCTTGCATTATGTAAGTTCCAGAGATGCAGATGCCTGACTGAAAACTCTGAAGATCTCCACAAAAAAGTCATTTGTTCTAGAAAAATTACAGCACTATTTCTTAAATAGTACTCCATTGATCCAGAGTTAGAAACACAATCTTGAAATGGAGAAGACAGTGAATTTTCTTAAGGATACCATATGTCAGAATCACTTCAGGAGCAAAACATAAAAACGTCCAAGTCAAACTCAGAACAGCAGCTACAGACTTCACTCAAAAGAAATATCAAGACCTCTATAAATTCTGTGTGGTATTAAATATTAATTACTTTGCACTATATTCTTAGAATTATGTAACCGCTATCTTAAATTTAATTTACCATTGCAGAATGGAACATATTACTAATATATGGTTGAACAGATAAGATGTTACTGACTAGTATAAATATTTCCTTTAGGTAAATGGTGGCATTGAAAAAACACTAGAAACAGAAGTTCTGCATTATGACTACCATTATTCATATTTTGATATCTTTGTAAGTATTTTGTATTTTTGTATTTTAACTATTAATTGTTAAAAAATTAATTCCTTTGCTTGACCTACAATAATTTAAAAAAGCAAGAAATCTTAAAAGAATAAATAGCTACATTTTAAAAAACTGATTTTCAGCACTACAGACACAGAAATTCATATCCAGGACTCTATATTGCATTTTGTTTGCAATTTACCATTAAGATTTTGTTTTAATTGAGTAAAACTTGGTATCTGACAAGTTCTCCACTGATTCTAAACTTAAAACATCCTATGACGCATCCCCCCATCCAGATTTCCAGTATTGAAATTTGTTGTTTGACTCAAACTTGACTTCTGGAAACTTCATGGGAATATCCATGTCATTTTTTTTTGGAAAGTGCAAAAGTAGTTTGGCATTGTCTTCTTCCAGTCTAGCCTACAACTGTATGATAAGTTAATAAGGCCACAATGACTTTTTCCTTAAATTATGTTGCTGAACTGAAATAAACTGAAATATATTGCTGCTGTGGCCTAGAGGTGGAGCTCTTGCCTTACAATCAGGAGGTTGTGAGTTCAATCCTAGGTAGAGGCAGATGTAGGGTCTCCTGCTTGGGCAGGGGGTTGAACTAGATGACCTGCAAGGTCCCTTCCAACTCTGTTAATCTGTTAAACTTCAAGACTGAATTAAGAGTGGACTTGAAGTAATCAAGAGTGGATTTAAATAAAGGAAATTTGAATTCTGTTTGGTTCTCCTTATACCAACACACACTATAGAAACCATCATTTTAAACATCTCTTTTGTGCCAGCATCTGATTAATGGATCAGAAGTTTTAGTTAAAAGAAAAAAAGAACTCAACCTGAACCTGTGGTTCATGATTTAAGGGCAGAGAGCTAAGAAACCTGACAACTGACAAAAAGATAAGCATTGGGTCTAACATTAACAATCCTAAATGTATCAAGAAAATAATGGATAACAGACTAATGAAGTAAACAATCCATGGTATTAGGGAAGTAAATTGAGGAAGCAAATGTTGATGTACACTGGGAAAGATAAAAGTTGTAGTACAATGCATGATGAAAGCTGTTCCAAAATATATCATTTATTAGTTATTAAAATATGCAAAATACTTATGAGTTGGATAATTAAAATAGTTTGTTAAATTTATTTGCTGCCTATATAGCCATGGGGCTACTCTTGGTAGCTAGCGTAATTAAAAACTGTTTACCTATGTGAACAAATAGTTTTAGAGATATCAGAATTTTTATTATACTTTTCTCCCAGATTTGAAGAAGTTATGCTTGTTAGTATTAATTCAAATTTCATCTTTGACAATTTATTGAATACAAAATTGGGTATGCCTATATCAAAAGATCATGGAGGAATCTTTTCAGACAGGTTAGATTGTGAAGACATGGAAATAATTATGTTTTACAGGCAAAACCTTTTCAGAGGAAGTATTTGCTTTACATTGTAGCAAGGAGACAGCAAGTGTAGTAACTTGGCAAAACTGTGCCTTTGGAAAAAAAGGAGAGTGGGACCATAAAAGATTAAGAAGATGCTTTTATATAATCTTTTCTTTCCATATTTTATTCCATAGCTCCTGGCAGTTTTTCGGTTCAAGATTTTGATACTTGCATATGCGCTGTGCAGACTACGGCATTGGTGGGCAATAGCAGTAAGTTGCAGATTGATCAAGTGAATTTTGGAATGAAGAACCTACATTGCTATGTAATGGATATGAAATAGTATTACCCTTAGGTTTATAATAGATAAAAGGTTTCCTGTTGGGTAGTTATAATCATTATGTGTGATAAAACCTTTATTTACAAATAAAATGCTTCAAGGTTTTTCCCCAAATAAATAACCTGAATAGCCATAATCAAAACTTCTGCAGAGCAATGAAATATATAATTTAAAATCTTACTATGTTTATCTTAAACCATATCTCAAATAAAAAAAATTGTCTATCAAAGTTTCTACAAAAATGTACATATTTAGGGAAATCAACATTTAACAAAGCACCTAGAGCTGTTTGTTTGTTTTATTTAAAAATAATTCACAGAAAGTTTGATGGGTAGAGTAATATTCAAATATTACATTATGTATTAATTTTAATTGAATTTTGATTATTCTACAAATCTTCAACTATTATTAGGGTAGATAATGATAGATAGGATAATTTGTCTCTTTTGTTTACTTTTTTATTTTAGTAATCAGAGCATTTTACCGAATGATCTTTACATTTCAACAGATATAGAACTTTTTCATTTAGGGGTTTAGGACTGAGGTAATTGGATTTTTTTTTCCTTTCACAAATGCTGCTGCTGCTGTTCTTTTTCCCATTCCTTCTTAGATTTATTTCTCAACTTTATTTTGTACAACTGAAGGTGGTATGCATAATGCTTTTGTTTCCTATTTTCCTTACAGCAATAATTCTGGGAGTTGTATCTTTAATGTATACTCAAAACCCATTGTAGTGAATAGGCTTGTTAAAGTGGGGAGGAAATGTTTCTGGGTACATTTAAAAGCGGAGAAGTATGGGATATTCTTTTGATAATATTTGGCTGTTTGCGTAAGTCCATAGTTTTAGAAATTTTAAGATTGCTAATTGTTGCCAAAGCTTTATGAGAACTATACCTCAATGATTGTCTGTTTATAGTTGTGTATTTTGGTGAGAAACACTTTTATATATGTGTGTATATGTTCATATTTCTTTCAGTTTACAACTGCTGTAACCAGTGCCTTCTTATTAATAAAAGTAATTATTTCAAAGGTATGGATTATAAGTGTATATCTGTTTATATTATTTAAATCACATAACTGTTTTACTGTTTTTTACATAACTTGTTTTTTTTCTCCCCCCCTTCTTCCTTGTTCCTCTTTAAGCTGTTATCTCAGGGTGCTTTTGGCTATGTGTTACCTATCATATCTTTTCTTCTTGCCTGGATAGAAACATGGTTCTTGGATTTCAAAGTTTTACCACAAGAAGCAGAAGAAGAAACCAGTAAGGCTTCTTCCCCCACTTTCCTCCAGTAATGTATGCAGACAGAAGTCTTAAAGTATATAGCATTAGTATTCATGAGATGCAATTGTAATTTGAATGTAACATTAAAGTGAATTAAATCAGGGTACCATATTAAAAGTATGACTAATTATATTTCTTTTGTAAGATATAGTAATAAAGAAATACTATGATTATTTGCCTTTAGGACTATTGCTAGTACGGGATGCCTCTGAACGAGCTGCCCTTATTCAACCTGGGCTCCTTTCTGATGGGCAGTTTTATTCCCCTCCTGAATCTGAAGCAGGTAATTAGAAGAAGAATAGAATAGAATTCTTTATTGGCCAAGTGTGATTGGACACACAAGGAATTTTTCTTTGGTGCTCTCAGTGTACATAAAAAGACAAGATACATTCGTCAAGAATCATAAGGTACAACACTTAATGATTGTCATAGGGTACAAATAAGCAATCAGGAAACAATATTAATATAAATTGTAAGGATACAAGCAACAAGTTACAGTCATACAGTCATAAGTGGGAGGAGATGGGTGATAGGAACGATGAGAAGACTAATAGTAATAGTTATGAAGCCTTAGTGCAGTGGTTCTCAACCTTTCTAATGCCGCGACCCCCCTGCGACCCACCCCAACCCCCCTCCCCCCCCCGCGACCCCCACCCCGCCCCCCCCCCCCCGTGGGTGNNNNAGCGACGGAAGGGGGGAGACTTCGCCCACCCGCCCGGACGCTGCCATTTGGGCTCTTTTACCCTCTGCGCCTGCGCAAAGCATTCTTCGCATGCGCAGAGGGTAGAAGAACCCACATGGAGGCGTCCGGGCTACCAGCTGTCCGGCGACCCCGCAGCACGGCCGAACTGGGACCTTTTCACCCCTGCAGTGACAGTGGCACCAAAATGGCGGGCTAACGCGCGTGGCGACCCCTGTGAAATGGTCGTTCGACCCCCAAAGGGGTCGCGACCCACAGGTTGAGAACCGCTGCCTTAGTGAATAGTTTGACAGTGGTGAGGGAATTATTTGTTTAGCAGAGTGATGTTCTTGTGTCTAGTTGTTCTGGTGTGCAGTGCTCTATAGCGTCGTTTTAGATTTAGATTAAGATTTAGATCAAGCAGACTGGGGAGTACATTTGGAATTTTGAGAATACATATTCATAAAATACTTACCAGTTGCCTGTTTACAAAATGACTGTGTAATCACTCACAAAAGTCATTTACAAGAAGGCAACTGATGGGCTAGTTCTTTGCTGCCCCTTCTAATGCTGTCAGGGTATTCTGTACCGCCACAATAAATTTTCTTTTTTTCCAGGCCAGGTGAACAGTCTCTTGTTAACTTTTTTATTTTAGTAATCAGAGCACTTGACCAAATGATCTTTACATTTCAACAGATATAGAACTGATAAATATGTATTTCAGATATTCTAGAAATATTTCTTGGTATTTTGCTTTACAACTTGCCATTATTTATTTAATGATTAAAATTATGTTTAATAAAATCCATTCAGTGCATGATATCTGATAGGCTTAAAATGATATGCCTGCTGTTTAATAAACTTTCTCAAAATGAGAAAGTTTTGTTCTCATTGTTCTTCTCAGTTTTCTTTTTCCCATTTGTACACTCCTCAGTTCCAGTGCAACTACCCAAAAATATCCACAGCTGATCACATTGCTTTTTTCAGTAGGGTAAGCAGGAAGCTATTATGGCTCTTAAGCATGTGCCTGTTGTCCTGCTGTTCTAGCTTAGCACAGGAAGGTGTAAGCACAGAAAGTTAATCCAGAATAACAAGTGGAACATAATTATTTAATCATTTGAATCATCATTCAGTCATTCATACATTCCCTACATATAGTGTCCCTGCTTTCATGGTGCTTGGAAGAACGTAATTTGTCATTGCAGGGAGGAGTCATAAGATCAGTCCTATCCTTGGATAAATTACATTGCAGAATCAAATTAGACAAGCCATCATTGATATACCGGTATGAATAGAACGTAATTGATATATAGCTTGACATTCCCCAATTTAACTCAGTTTATTGTGCCCAAATTCTGTTTGGATCCTAACATTCAGAATGTATGCATATTTTGCATTAATTTCATCACTGTTACATGGATGAAATTCATTTTGTTTTCCACAGCTTGCTTTTATGCTTCATATGTGTCAATCACACCAGCACAACATAGTCTGTAATAGTTTTTCATAATCTTTTTCTGCTAAGATTAAACTGATGAAGACAGATTAGGTATATAACATGCCTGATTGTTCCTACTGAAAAATAATTAAAATAGCACACTCTTTATGATATAGAAGAGAGAGATTATATTCCTTGATGTAATAGTAATGAGTAGATGACCATTCAGAATGAAAGCTGATGGGAACTATGGTTATTGGAGTGAAGGCTGATTGAAAAGTTGAATAAAGAACTGAATTGATTAGCTTCTCTTTTCTTTGTTTATGGTACTAAAATGAATTACACTCAGGCCAACAGTTTTCAATTAGCCAAAATTGGCATTATTATAATTTTACTCCCTTTTTGGAAGGGAACTGTTGAAACTTGTTTTCCCAACTCTTCCAGTTGCGGTTGTTCAGTGATCACGCAGGTCAATAAGTGGATGGAGTGAAAGAGCTACCTTACCCTCCGTGCACAGAAGGGAACTCCAGCAATGGGCTGGAGAAAAGAAGCTCAGATCTTTGTGATCGAAGCTTTGTTTCTCCAGCCTGCTGTAGTAGTGTCCCCTTTCCCATGCACAGAAGAGAGAAGAAATCCTTTGGCAGGCAGCAGGACCTTGCAATCCTTCCTGCCAGCTTCTCCATTGACTTTCTGGAGAAGCCAGCAGAGAAGATTTTAAATGTTGATCACATTATTGAGGATCACTTGACAACTGTTTATAGATGTGAACAGGTTGTCAACTGTTCGAAATGCAGTCACATGACTGGCTGTTGTGGCTTGCCCCCGTCCCGTGCAGCTGCTCATGGATCCGGACAAACAGGAACAGTCCATAGGGTGGCAAGAGCGGTCTGTAGCGCCGGCACCGGAGTCCGAGACTGAAGAGGAAGCAGGGCCAGAGGACGATGCGCAATCAGGGCCTTCTGCACCTCCTCAGCAGGAGTTCAGTGACTCCAGTGAAGAGGAGGGGCCTCTGATTGATGCCAGAGCACGCAGGGCAGCTAGCCGGCAAGAGTGGCTGTGTAGAAGGAGGTCTCCTCGAAGGTAAACTTGCAGGCAGTATAGAAGGAGGTCTCCTCGAAGGTAAACTTGCAGGCAGAGGGGCCACGCCCTAAGACTATATAAGGTTGGATTACACCACACACTCTTGCTGGAGACAATTCGTTTGTATTCATCTTGACTGCCTTTTGAACTTCGTTCCTATCAGTTGAATTGACTCCAGTCTGGGCTCTTGGCCAACTCCAGCAAGTAATTGTATTTGATGGACTTAATGACCTGCTTGTGTCTTTCATATTTGGAATCCCGGCCAAAGTGTTCTGTGCTTGAAAACAAACACTTTGGCAAAGAATTAGTATTCACTTTAATACTAAGCAATTATTAGTATTAAAGCCTTTTTGTTTAAATAACAGTGTGTGTGTGTTGCTTTCTGGGGGTTTGCCGCGCTGGGTCACAACACTGGCGATACGATGGCAGCTGTAACTTCAAGGATGAGTTGTAAGTAGTTTTTTTAAAAACTCTGGCATAACTGGTTGTTAAACAAGTTGAGGACTACTTGTACTTGAATGATTGTTAAATAAGTTGAGGACTACTTGTACTTTTTTGTTCAAATATAGATGTTAGATTTAGTGAAGTTCTGTGTGTTCTACAGTGAACATATGTGTTCATCTTGTAATAGTTCAGGTGTCATCCATATACAAGTTTTAATTGTTTGCTGGAGAACAATAACAATAAGGTTTTTTATAAGAATATAAAACAAAGTTAACTAATTTGTGGGCTGTTTGCAATACTGTAATCCCTAAATGGACATGTAAAAAAATGTTAGCAAAACTGACTCTTAGGAGTACAACTTCCCATTGTTTTATGTTCAAAATGTGTAAAATAAATGTGCTAAACCCATTCAAAGCTTAATACATCTGATTTGGATTAATGTGGATTTTTTGGCTCAGTAAAGCTTTGTATACACGTTTGAGGTATTGTAATGAAACGAAGTGGCTTCTCCATTTAGGTGGAGACAGCATCCAGGAATGGGTTAACTCGGTCTGTAATCCTATTGGACTGACTCTGCAGATTAAACGACATGCCTCCTCTCTCTTCCCCAGCTTTTTGACTCAGTCATAGCCTGGATCAGATGTGTTGCAGAGTTTCTCCATTTCTAGATTCTGGCTTCAGCCTAAATTGAGTATTTCTTTAAATCGTTACAGTTCTAGTTTAGCTGTTTCCTTCCCAGCGTGAAGGGCTTGTGCCTGATGAAGGCTGCTGGGGCGGCGGTTTGACTGTCAGCCGACAGATCAAACAGGGCAGCGACCACGAGCCTGGCTCCAATGCGCTGACCCTTGGGCTCTTTACATCTTGCCTGGTGGCCTGATTAAATCTCTGCCGGACAGCAGCACTTGGCAGCGCCCACGAGCCTAGCTCCGTAGCGCTAGCCCGGGCTTAGCTCCATCGTGTCTCTTCAGCAGCATGGAGCTAAGAGCGACGAGGTGCCATTTTGTTTCAAGCCGAGGGGTGAGTCATCAGCCCGAACCGTGCCAAAGCCCTATACAGATGAAACTCGAAAAATTAGAATATCGTGCAAAAGTTCATTTATTTCAGTAATGCAACTGAAAAGGTGAAACAAATATATGAGATAGACTCATTACATGCAAAGCAAGATAGTTCAAGCCGTGATTTGTCATAATTGCGATGATTATGGCTTACAGCTCATGAAAACCCCAAATCCAAAATCTCAGAAAATTAGAATATTGTGAAAAGGTGCAATATTCTAGGATCAAAGTGTCCCACTCTAATCAGCTAATTAAGCCATAACACCTGCAAAGGGTTCCTGAGCCTTTAAATGGTCTCTCAGTCTGGTGCAGTAGGAATCACAATCATGGGAAAGACTGCTGGTCCAAAAGAGCCGAGGTGGCGCAGTGGTTAGAGTGCAGCACTGCAGGCTACTTCAGCTGACTGCTAGCTGCAGTTTGGCAGTTCAAGTCTCACCGGCTCAAGGTTGACTCAGCCTTCCATCCTTCCGAGGTAGGTAAAATGAGGACCCAGATTGTTGGGGGTAATATGCTGACTCTGTGAACCGCTTAGAGAGGGCTGTAAAGCACTGTAAAGCGGTATATACTGTAAGTCTAAGTGCTATTGCTATTGCTATTCACCCTTTTGTACATATGGGAACACAAATATGTAGGTCACATGGTTTGAATTATGTCAGGATGCACAAGTCATCACTTGGTTCTCTTTTTTTTTAAATTGGTTTATGCTGTTTCTTCTCATCCACTGCAACAACATGTCAACTCGAGGCTTTTTTTTCATGTCTCCCACAGAAACATCTTTCTTCCCACCTGAAAATGAATTTTTCTCTAGAGAA
>QLTV01003966.1:327676-350189 GCA_003457575.1 Thermophis baileyi
AGCTGCAGGGAGTGAATTTCCTCCCGGGTTTCATTTAAGGCCGATACGACTGCCCCAAGGAAGGGGGTGACAGCCTTCCTGGATAGCCGCCCCTAAAGGATATTCGCTGCCAATCACATCAGGGTCAGTGGAGCTCTTGCGCTCCCTCGGTTGGCAGCTTGCCACGCCCCACAAAGGCACGGCAAAGGGGGCAGGCTGCGCCATGCCCCACAAGGGCACGGCTTATCATTATCGCCAAGCCTCACCAGGGCACGGCTGACGGGCCAGATTACAGGGGCGATTTGGCTGTAACTAGGCTATCTAAGCTGCCTATGCTGTCACGTGGCCACGCTCCACCAGAGCACAGCTTAATTGTAATTAGCCTTATTGGGCTTCAGAACATCTGGCCAGCGCTACACTGCCTAGTGGGAGGTCTGAATAATGTATACATCAACATGCCGTCCAAGGCGCCCTCTATTGACAAAGCTGGCTCTGGCAAAGGTCAGAGAACCCGCCGCAAATCGGGGGAATCTACTCGCTCTTCACGGGCGGCAAGAGATGAATCCTCATCATCTAGTGCTTCCAAATCACTAACTTCCGCAGAGCACTGTCGCCACAACAAGCTTGATAAGCTATGTGACAAGGCGGCACAGCGCGAACTCGAATGCGCAGAGCATTCTATGTCAGCTAGTGCAGTGTCAGCAGCACCTGGAGTAGGCACCTCTCGCCTGGATTCGGTAGTGCCTAGTTCCAATACGGAGCTTTGGGGGGCTGGCTCTGCATTTCTTCCCCTATCGGAGTGTACATCTGCTCCTGGGGCCAGACATAGACCCACTCCGGAGGCAACCTTCACTCCTACGGCCGCTGGCCTGAGGCCTGCGGAGGAAAGCCGCCCTACCTTACCGGAGGATATGCGGGCGATCGTGCAAGAAGCGATTCGCCAAGGCATCGCCGAAGGCCTCCAACAGTCCCGGCATGACTATTATTGCGACAGGGCTGGCCATCTCAGTCACCAACAATATGACGAATCGGTTCCGCCAATTTACCATCAGGTTGACTATGAGCAGGGTTCGGACCACTCCTCCCGAGATGATAGATCTCAGGTTTCCGAAGCTGCAGAGGATTCCGAACTGGAGCTGTTGGAGGATGATAGCAGGCCGCTGGAGGCCACTGGAACAACCATCTGTCACGGGCCTGTTCCCATTCCACTTGTTTCGGTCGCTCCTGCACAAGGTGAAAATAGCGGCCGGCCTGGCTCCAGCATCCTCTGAACCGGAGCAACAATCGCCCCAGGACCTCACCGATCCCCTGTTCCTGGAGCGAACCTCTGAGGAGGAGGTGGTGCCATCTCCGAAACTCTTTGTCGATCTTATTACTCGTCAATGGTCGGCTCCGGGTGCGGGGCCCAATCCATCAGCCTCGGAGAGACGCCTGTATAATGTGGCCCCTGACTTGGCCAATTTTCTTCAGGTTCCTCCTATCGACGCACCGGTGCTGGCCCTATATAACTCTTCGGCCATGCCCGGTGAACCGGCAGAAGCATTACGGCCAGAGGACCGTAGGTCAGAACAGTCCTTACAACAGGCACATCAAGCTGCAGTGTGGGCTGTTCGCTCATCTACCACGGCGTTATTTTTTTCTCGAGCATCTTTAATTTGGCTTCGTCAGCTTCTGGAGACTACACCTTGCACTGATGTGCGCCTTCGGCAAGATATCAACAAGCTGATTGCGGCGGCACAACTGACTGCGGATGCCACGCTGAACGCGGCCCGGTTTGCATCTAAGTCAATTGGGGCGGCGATAGCAGCACGGCGGATGCTGTGGCTCAAATCTTGGCAGGCAGACGCCCGCCATAAGTGGCGGTTGGCGACGACTACCTTCGACGGGGAGCATTTATTTGGCAATTGCCTGGAGCCGCTGTTGACAGAGACTAAAGATCGTCGCAAGATTCTATCTTCAATCTTCAGACGCGGGGACTCGAGACTGTCGCCATACTACTGTCGCCCATCTTACCGATCCCCGGGTATGGGTAATTTCGCCCGGGGGGCATACGCCAATATGGGTCAGCGACAGAGGCCTCGCTCCAACCGAGCGGATCGGGGTCGCCCCTTCAGAGGTAAACGGCCCTTTCGAGGGGGAGGAAGTCGTTCATTCCGACGTCCCCAGTGAGTGCATTCCCGAGCACCCCATCGGAGGCCGATGGGGAGAGTCCACTTCGGACGCTTGGGTTAGACAGACCATTCAATCCGGTCTATCTCTAGAGTTGCGCTCCATTCCCCCGAGGTTTTGTATCCAGTGTCCGGTGTCCCGGGTATCGGCCAAGAGGATCCTCATGGAGACAGCTATTCAGCACTTGCTGGATATCCATGCCATCGAGGCCGTCCCTGAGGATCAACACGGACAAGGATTCTACTCGATATTGTTCGTGGTTCCCAAGTCCTCGGGGGGATGGAGAGCAGTTCTGGATCTGAATCTGCTTAACCGTTATGTCGTGTATAGACGGTTTAAAATGCACTCACTGTCCACCATTTTGGAGGGCGTTAGGAAGGGCGACTTCCTCACTTCGATTGACCTCACAGAGGCATACTTACATGTGCCGATTATTCTGCACCATAGGCAATATTTGAGATTCCAATTCAATGGGTCTCATTTCCAATATCGGGCCATGCCCTTCGGCCTGTCATCGGCCCCAAGGGTGTTTACTAAATTAATGGCGGCCCTTGCAGCCTCTCTCAGGGCTTTACCCGTGCGTGTACAGTGCTATTTGGGCGATATATTAATTCAATCTTCGTCCTAGCCTCAGGCCCAGGGGGACTTGGACACCACCATCCAGGCACTGGAGCACCACGGGTTCTCCATTAACCGGGAGAAAAGCCATTTGACACCGTCCACTAGAATCCTACATTTGGGGGCCATTATCGATTCAGCCCAAGGTATGGTCTACCTGTCTCCAGACAGACAGACTAGCATATAGGACCTGGTAGTTACCATCTCAAGAGAGAGGTCGGCGTCCTTAGCGACACTGGCTAGCTTGCTTGGGAAGATGGTGTCCACCTTTGCAATAGTGCCATGGGCCCGTGTCCATTCCCACGAGCTCCAATGGTTCCTCTTGCCTTTTCAGAAGTCCGGCAGGGGCACTTCCCCAGTCAGAGTTCAGCTGCCGACGACTGTCATCTCGTCTCTGGCATGGTGGAACTCCACGGCAATTGCCAGGGGCAGCTCGTTTCGGGAGCCCGAGCGCCTAGTCATCACGACCGATGCGAGCCTGACTGGCTGGGGAGCTCACATGGACAATCAGATGGTGCAAGGTCAATGGAATGTGCGGGATCACAAGAAAAGCATCAATTGGCTGGAATTTCGGGCTATTCATCTTGCCCTCTGCCATTTTTCCCATGCAATATCTGGCTGTCATGTATTAATTATGACCAACAATATTGCTGCCAAGGCGCATGTCAACCGCCAGGGCGGCACCAGGTCCAAGTCTTTGATGAACGAGGCGCGTCAGATCGCTCTGTGGGGGGAGCAACATCTTCCTTCCCTTCGGGCGGACCACATATCCGGCGTAGCAAATGTCCAAGCGGATTGGCTCAGCCGAGCCTCGGTGGACCATGCTGAATGGCGCTTGCACCCGGATCTGTTCCAGGAGATGGCGAACATCTTTGGCCTCCCGGAGGTCGATCTCTTCGCTACTCCGACCAATGCCCATCTCGACAATTTGTAACTCGGTTCGCGACCCCAGGGGCGATAGGTACGAATGCCCTACGGATAGCGTGGCCCAAAGGCCTCCTCTACGCTTTCCCACCGCTTCCCCTGATCCCGAGGGTCATGCGCAAGATTCTGGAGGAGGGGGCGGAAGTGATTCTGGTTGCCCCTTACTAGCCTCGCAGGCCATGGTTCGCGGACTTGATGAGCCTCTCCACCGCTCTGCCCTGGAGGGTTCCTCCTCGACCGGACTCCCTCAGCCAGGGAGCCTTGAACCACCCGGACCCCCAGTGGTTCAAAATGACCGCATGGCGCTTGAGCGGTTCGCTCTGAGCAAAGCCAAACATTCATCCAGGGTCATCGCCATGATGCAAGCGTCTCGCCGACCGTCTACCACCCGCATCTATGACGCTACGTGGCGATTCTTTTGCGGGTGGTGTGAGAAAGCTGATATTGTTCCATCAACGGCGTCGGTGAACGATGTTCTTGAGTTCCTACAAGACGGCTTGGACAGAGGTCTTAGCCTGAACACGTTACGGTGACAAGTGGCGGCATTGTCGTCCGTTTTGTCGGGTGAGCGACCTGACTGTTTGAACCAGCACCCTAAGATCCGCCGTTTCCTGCGAGGCGCATCCAACCTGGCGCCGCCAGTGATTCACCGCTACCTGATGTGGGATCTGCCGAAAGTTTTGCGGTCCCTGACCGAGTCACTGTATGAGCCGCTACGGGAGGCGACATTATGTTATCTTACGTGTAAAGTTGCATTTTTGGTGGCAATTACGTTGGCCCGCCGGATCTCTGAGTTAGCGGCCTTGTCGGTTCGTTCCGATCTGTGCATCTTCCACACAGACAAAGTGGTTCTCCGCATGCATCCGGCATTTCTGCCGAAGGTGAATACCTGGTTTCATCGAGCGCAGGAGATTGTTCTCCCTAGCTTTTGCCCACATCCGGTTCATCGTTCGGAGAAGGAGTGGCATAAACTTGATGTGCGTCGGACGTTACGCATTTACATCAGGAGGACTAAAAGTTTTTGCAAATCTGAATATTTATCTCCTTCCAACCTTCGTCGATGGGCCGTAAGGTCACTCCGTCCACGGTTGGACGTTGGATACGTTCTACAATTGCGAGGGCGTACGAACTGAACTCGTTACCGATACCACACCATATCACGGCACACTCGACTAGGAGTGCAGCTACGGCGGCGGCATGGGCAACACAAGCATCGCTTGAAGAAGTTTGCCGGGCTGCTACATGGTCTACTCCATCCCCCTTTGTGCGTCACTATAAAGTGGGTGTGTATGCATCGCTGACGCCGCGTTTGGGAGGAGAGTACTGCAACAAGTCGTTCATGATTAAGGCCTCAGCAACAGTAGGGCTACCCAGGTCACCCGCCCGTGTGGACAGCCAGCTTTGGTATGTCCCATTCCTGGCTGCTATATCCACCTTGAGGGAGAAGGGGCATTGGTCTTACCTGATACGCCTCTTCTCCGCGTAGTGGATATAGCAGCCAGCCCCTCCCAGGAGTAGTCAACGCCTACTGTTGGCTTCGGTTTCAGGAGAGTGATCTTAATTGAATTTGAAACACCGGAGTCTGTCGCTTCGCGTCTTCGTTTCAAGCTGTCAAACATAGTGACAAGGGTGGGACCTGAACAGCTTTGACAGACTCAGTCCAATCAGAGAGCAGACGGATTTAACCCATTCCTGGCTGCTATATCCACTACTCAGAGAAGAGGCGTATCGGGTAAGACCAACGCCCCTTCTCTCTTTCTTTCTTCCTCTCTCCCTCCCTCCCTCTTTCTTTCTTTCTTTCTTTCTTTCTTTCTTTCTTTCTTTCTTTCTTTCCTTTTTTTCTTTCTTTTTGTTTCTTTCTTTCTTTCTTTCTTGTCTCTCTCTCTTTCTTCTGCAGTAGAAAGCAACCTCCCCCAAGGCAAATATCTTGTGACAGCAGCTATTGTGCCTTCTCTTGCCCCGTTCTCCTTCCCGTAGGGCCGCGCATCCCCCCCCGCCAATCCTCCATACAAACAGCGCACCCCATTTCTGCAAAGGCAGAGCCCTGTAGAGCGATCTAATGAGGGGAGGGGGATGCTGTAGAAAAGGCCGCCTTCCACCCGTGCCGGCTCCGCGGGACTTGGGGCTCCAACCCGGCACCGCGGGCCTAGTTCCCAGAGTGGCACCGGCGGTCGGCTGGGCCGATCCGCAAAGAGAGCAGGCAGGTGGCCGGTTGAGAAGCCAGTGGGCTGCTTTGGAGACCCAAGCGCCGTGGAGCTGGCACGGGTGGAAGGTGGCCTTTTCTGCAGCATCCCCCTTCCCTCTTTGGATCTCCCTGCAAGGTGGGGGGGGGCTCTGCCTTTGCAGAAATGGGGCAGGTGCATATGCAGCAGCCCCGGGACATCCGCTTGCCCTTCCGCCGCTCTTCTCAGCATCTGCATTTCCACCAAGGGCCGCTCGCCCACCCACTGGCCGGGCCGGGCTGGACGCCGATCTCGGAAGGCAAGCAGGCATGGGGGACCACCGGGAAGGCCGCCAAGCATGGCAGGGCTGCGGGAAAGGGAGTAGGCTGCTACCTCCCTTCCTCGCCACCCTGACATGCTTTCTTGCCTTCCACGTGGCCTCTTAGCGCCCCCTGCTGCCCCCTTGCTTCTTAGCGCCCCCCTGCCACCCCCCTTGCCTCTTAGCGCCCCCCTAAGTCATCCCACCTTCCCCCAGGGGGTGGTACCGCCCACTTTGGGAACCACTGCCCTAAACTCTCACAGAGGAGGAGGAGTTGTTGGAAGCTGCATTAGGCTTCCCTGTGAGCCGGGAAGCTCCAGTGAAGAATAGAAATAATAAACACCAAAATATAAAATAGGTGAAATATGTACAATGAGCTCTGTGCTCACGTTCTATGTATTAGTATCTCAAATGAATCTGACCATTGTAGTACGTTTGATTCATCAGGATGGTGATTGTCTTATATATAGCATTTTTATTGGTGGCAACAAAAAGCTGGATAAATGAAAATGTCATCTAATCTTCATCTACTCAAAACATTTTTGTTGAACAAATAGACTAGTACCTCATGCAATTTAAAATGTTTCTTATTCTCATGAATTCTATATAGATAATAATGTATTGTTTTTCTCTTGTAAGTTTACAATAGTTAAAAAATAAAAAATGGCACAAAATAAATTTAGGATGTAACAATATTGCAATAGTAGCATTTTATATTATAATGATTATATAAAAGAATACATGATAGTATTACCTTTGTGAGTAGTTATTTTGTAAACAAAAAGTCATATAAAAATGTCTGTGTATTTAATTTCAAATGAAATGCTTCCATTCTGAGATTTTTAGTGTTTAAAGTTTATAGAGCAATAACTAAACTCTGTTGATGTTTGCTTTTTGCTGGACACAGAAGCATTACATGGTTTTGTACTACTTGGTGAATACCAGGCAATAGAACAACAATGAATTTTGGGTTGGTTTTATTATAAAGAATTTTGGGGAAATAGTAAGACTCAAGAAGTGAAATGATTTCCCTTTTATTGCCATCTAGTAATCTTGAAGGAAAATGTTGAGCACTCCATGTTTAGTACTTACATATATTGTGGCTCAAATTTCAGGAAACAGATTCTTCTAAGAAAGTTTAGGGCAGTGGTGTCAAGCTTGTTTTCATTGAAGGCCGTATCAGGGTTGTGTTTGACCTGCGGGGGACGTGGCCGGAGGGCAAGGCCAGCTCGACGTCACTTGTGTCAGGGACGCCTGTGGTGGCCAGAGCGCTCTGCCAGCAAAAACAGGCTCCCGAGCCTCAATTTCAGCTGCGATGGCCTCCTGCAGAGGCCAAAAACAGAGCTTGCAAGGGCGACCTGTGGCCTCCCGAGCTCCGTTTTCAGGTGTGATGGCCTCCTGCAACCCTCTGCCAGCGAAAACAGAAAAGTTTTAATTTTAAACCATAAAACGGAGTCAGGCTATTTACTTGATACTGAACCACACATTTTTCTTGCTGCTAAGATTATTCCAGGCTGTATACATACATTTAGGTAGGTTTCTCTTTTAGATTGAAGAAATTATCAAATGATAGAGTCACTTCTGCATGTTTGGTATCTTTTTGTTATAATGCTATGGCATTATGATTGAAAAGAATAGGTATATATTTGGCAAGTTAGATTAATTTTAATGAAGAGCAGGACAATTATAGAAACAGTTACAAAATGTTTCTGATTAAATTAATTAACATTTAGACATTAACGTTAGATAATTTTAGTTTCTCTTAATAGAGAGCCAGTTTGATGTAGTGGTTAAAGCACTAGGCCCGTGATGGCGAACCTATGGCACGCGTGCCACAGGTGGCACGTGGAGCCATATCTGCGGGCACGCAAGCCGTTGCCCTAGCTCAGCTCCAGGGCGCATGCGCACACCAGCCAGCTGATTTTTGGCTGACCCCACCCAGCTGTCCCTCCCCTCCCAAGAGTCTCCACGCGGCCCATTTTGGATGCCAGGTAAGTACAGGGCTCACCACGGAGGCTCTGGGAGGGCGAAAAATGGGCCTCCCGGAAGTTCCGGAAATGGGCCTGTTTCTGGGCTCCGGCCGGGGGAGGCAGTTTTCGCCCTCCCAGAGGCTCGAGGAAAGCCTCCGGAGCGGGAGCATTGAATTATGGGGTGGGCACGTGCGCAATAGCGCACGTGCGCTTTTGGCACACGAGGGTAAAAGGGTTCGCCATCACTGCACTAGGCTAAAAACTAGGAGACCGTGAATTTTAGTTCTTATGCACATGAATATATATGTACTACTTAGTAAAGTTTAATGGCTGCATTGTCTTAAATATTTTGTTTTTATAGGATCTGATGAATCTGATGAAGAAAAGCAGGACAGTGAAAAACCAGTTGTATAACAAATATGGCAATTGGAGGTAAGATTGAAGGTTTGGACAACTCTGACATAGACTTTATGTTTTGCATCAGATATGAGATATGAGCCAGCAATGTGCAGCAGCAGTCAAAAAAGCGAATACAATCCTGAGTTGTATAAATAGAGGCATAGAATCAAGATCACGTTAAGTATTCGTGCCGCTTTACAAAACCCTAGTAAGACCACACCTGGAATACTGCAACCAATTTTGGTCACCATACTACAAAAAAGATGTTGAGACTGGGAAAAAATTCAGAGAAGAGCAAGTAAGATGATCTAAGGCCTGGAGACTAAACCATATGAAGAATGGCTGCAGGTTTTTGGGTCTAGTCTAAAGAAAAGAAGAATTAGGGTGACATGATAGCAGTATTCCAGGATTTGAGGGGCTGCCACAAAGAAGAGGGAGTCAAATTATTCTCCAAAGCATCAGAGGGCAGGACAAGAAATAATGGTTGGAAACTAATCAAAGAGAGAAGCAACCTGGAATTAAGGAGAAACTTCCTAACAGTGAGGATAATTAACCAGTGGAACAGCTTGCCTCCAGAAATCGTGGGCGCTCCATGACTGGAGGTTTTTAAGAAGAGACTGGACAGTCATTTATCTGAGATGGTATAGATTCTCCTGCTTGAGCAGGGGGCTGGACTAGAAGACCTCCAAGGTCCCTTCCAGATTCTGTTCTATTCTTATTCTTATTCATCAGATGTTTTACTATTATACCAACTGACTTTCCAAAGTATTTGAACATTAAGTTGTAAATTGTTGAATATTTCAGGAGTCTTTGAAATGCTTCTTGGAAAGGACCGAAATGCTGGCAGAGGGTATCTATGGAGATTTTCAGTCATCCACGTCATGGTTGTCCCAAAGGTGCTTTTTCAAGAGGCAACTGGATGAGAAGCGCAACGTCTTTAAAGAATAACCAAAAAGTCCAGTTGCCTCTTGGAAAAAGCACCTTTGAGGCACTAGCACCGTGTTTCCCTGAAAATAAGACCCTGTCTTATATTTTTTTGAACCCTGAAATAAGCGCTTGGCCTTATTGCCATGCACTCAAAAGCCTGATTGGGCTTATTATCAGGGGATGTCTTATTTTGGGGGAAACAGGGTAGAGGTTGAACATTTTCACTCCACCCTTTTGTTTCTCAGTTTTCCTAACAGTCTAGTTTAGTAAAATAATTTTATTTTGCAATGAATTTCTTGTATATTAAGTCTCCTGACTATGTAAGTATTTTTCAAAACAAACAGTGGTAAATTTATTAATTGGCTGTATTTATATTACACCACAGTATAATATTGACTATATTTCAACTTTAGTTAAGGTTCATGTGATTGATTGCTGTACACAAAGAAACAATCTTAGGCAGAGAGAGAATTGGGGAGATTTAAATTAAAATCCTTTTCCTTTCATGCTAAATCCTATATGTAAGGATATGCTAATTGTAATATTACATATTTTGTTTTCTTTTTCAGAGTGAAAACTTGACTGTGGAATTGCTTGAAGATTCCCACTCATGGAACCATTATGGTGATGCTGGCAGTTCACTTATTGTTGAAATTCCTAATGGCATCGTTAATTTAATTATTGATCAAAGGAATTTATCTTCCTGCTCTGTAATACCTCATCAAACCTGTTTTGCATCTGCATACATCTACATGTATGTGCAGACAGAACACACACACACGCACACATACATATTTCTGTACATGTGTGTGTTTATGTGTGTGATTGAATTGTACCTAATATGAAGAAATACTTGTTCATAATGTATTAATTTATGTTTGAAATACATCTGATCTACTGAGATGCTGGGGAATTAAATCAGTAAATACAGTCTTGCCACTGTATAGCGGTCAGCTAATAAGGATTTAGATTTGCTATAATTTTTGCATTAATTTTAAAATTTAATTTTAACAATGTATCTTTTTTTTAAATGAAGTACACATTTGTGTATTAAAGAAACACATTAATAAAAAGTGATATCATAGATTTCTTTGTAAATTCTCAATTCTGTGAGGTAGTCCTTGAATCCTAATGAACCTACCTGGATTCAAAGTTCCGATGGATGCCCCCTATCCCCTGCAGTCACATGACAACACTTTGGGCACTGATGTGGTTCCCATCTTCAAAAAAGGGGGAAAAACAGACCCAGAAAACTACAGACCAATCAGCCTAACATCAATACCCGGGAAGATACTGGAAACGATAAAAAAACAGATCTGCCAACATCTGGAAATGATGTAGGGTCTCCTGCTTGGGTGGGGGGGTTGGACTAGATGACCTACAAGGCCCCTTCCAACTCTGTTAATCTGTTATCTCTTAACCTAATCTAGCCGACTTTGTGCCTAATGTAGGACTAGAAATCATGGACCCTTAGTTTCTACCCTGATACCTTGATCACTACATCAAACTGATTCTCAACCTGTAATTTCCAAGTTATTTATTAACAATGTTTTTACACCAATGACTTCTGAATAGAGGTAGTCCTCGAATTATGACCACAAGCTCAAAATTTATGTTGCTAAATGAGACATTTGTTAGGTGAGTTTTGCCCCATTTTACGATCTTTCTTGCAGTTATTAAGCAAATCATTGCAGTTGTTAACCATAGTAGCATGGTTAAGTGAATCTGGCTTCCCCATTGACTTTGCTTATCAGAACCTGATCACATGACACCCCCCCCCCCAGGACACTGCAACTAAATATGAGTCAGTTGCCTAGCATCTAAATTTTGATGATGTGACCATGGGATGCTGCAACTGTCCTAAGGATGAAAAATGGTCGGAAGTCACTTTTTTCAGTGCCATTGTAACTTTGAACGGTCGCTAAACAAACCATTGTAAGTTGATGACTATCTCTTGGCAGTTTGTAAAATAGAAACTAGTCCCACCTCACCTAAATACAGCAACCCTGTTTCTCAACAGTTAAAAGCTTTGCAAAGAATTTTCAAGACCTTCCATTAGAAAATTTTCAAAACAGGAGCTTATACTGGGAGATAACATGCCCTTGCTTGTCTTGTTTTGGTCTCATTTAGCGGTGGAACTCTAAATTTATTTGCTAATTCGTTAAATTTATTTATCGCCTACCTTGCTGTGGGGCTACTCTATGCGGCTTACAGTAATAAATAGGAAGAAAAATGAAAGGTGTGTAAACAAATAATAGAACAATAAAGCAAATAATGACAACGGAACATCAAAGGAATGACAAAGGAATACCCATCAACTGGCTGAATATATTGGATGGGTCATTTCTGCTTGGAATAGGAAGTTCTTCAGCACTTCTTCGGTTATGACCAACTTGCATGGCTTCACAATATTATTTCAAACTTTGGGTGAAAATTTCTCTAAGTATTACATTTTTAATTGTTAAAATGGACAGTAAAAGCCATATACTGTACTTTGAATTGACTTTTACGAAAATTGGATCAAGATCAAATAAACTGCTTGTGTTAATCCTCCAATAGGAACTTCTCACAGTAAGTGTTTCCAGTCCAGGCATAAAATAAAGCTTTGTATGTTAATTGTAATCCAATTCTCAATTACAGTGATACCTCAGTACCCAACCTCAATTGGTTCGGGGAGGCAAAGTGAGTATCAAAAATGATGAGTACTAAATAATTTTTTCCCATAAGGAATAATGTAATGAATCACAAGGCAGTCGATACTGACAAGTCTAGCTTGTGCACTGAGTACCAAACAAACAATAAGTACTGGGACAAAGTTTTCACGTCAAAATGCATTGAGTAGCAAATTCAATGAGTTTCAAAGCAGTTTATATTAAGGCATTTTACTTAGTATTGATTTCCTCTCTATTGGCCTTTCAAGTAGATATACATACAGTAGTTAGTTAAGTTTTTGGTGTCTACAAGCCCAGTTTATTAATGTAATGAAATAGACCTTAGATAAAAATTAATTTCAGTGAGGCTTGATAAATGGACAAACTGTAGAAGTGACAGTGTTGCAAGCTACTGAGCACCATATGTTCATCTGGGCTAACATTTCATTCTTGCTTACTGAACCATAGATTTAGCTCTTTGATACAATGAACCATGTATGGTGAAGAGCAGTAATTTAGTTTAAGGCCAACAGGATGTGTGATAGCAGAATTTAAAAGATGCTGTGCTAATATATGTACAAGAGCATATATAAAAATTGAGCTTAATGGAGTTGATCATAGATTTATTTAAAATGACACAACACTGAAAAACAATAGTTACAGATGTCTTTTTGATACACAATACATACTTTGGGGGATTGTTGAATATATGTTGGATAAATGCATACTTGAAAATATATTGTCTTAATTCATCTTCACTTAATTCAGAAATGTATTTATTCATCCAGCCATTTTAAAAATACAAAATCTACCACTATAGTTTGCTTATCAGAATAATTTCATCCTTATCTATAGTAGATAGATAATGTAGAGATCAAAGAGCCATGCCTTCACTTGTGTTTCAACTGCTTTGAAAATGAGTTTGGTAGCTTTTTTATAATGCTTGAAATGATAATTTTGCATTACAAATGCATATTTTACTACTCAATATTTTGGTAATGATGCAGCTAGTTTCTTTTTGTAACAGAATTCTCTACTGATACCTGATAATAAGAGCAAATGTTTAAATGAACAGTTCTACATGAAAGAATGACTATAAGTAGATAAGATATTTGCTAATGCATAAAATCAGTTGATAGCCAACCTTCAAAGGTGATACAGTGATTCTAATGCATATTACCCTCCCTCTGTAATAACTCTCTATTAGTTTCCTAAGCTTAACAATTACACATGTTCTCCAGTTTTTCCTGATTTCATGTCAAATGTTTGCTATTTATGTCACCAATAACTTGTGCTGCAGGTTAGTTTCCTAGGATTTTTATGTGCTATGTATGCATACAACACGTAGGTAACTCTGTATATGTACATACATATGGAAGAAAATAACATGGAATTTTTTTTCGGCAAATTTCCCTCCCCAAACACATTGAAAATAGAATACTTTGATTTCAGTACTACAGGATTACTAATGAAGTCTTCTGCAGTGCAGCAACTCAATTCAGTACAGTTAGTGCAGAAAAGTTAAGGTTTGGTATTGAGGAGCCTACTCATTTGCATGGGGAAAGGTCAAGTTACAGGATCACCATAGCTCTGACAAAGTACAAACAAACCTGTTGCCATATATATGTGAACAAATAAGTACTTTTTTCCACATACTGTTTCAGAATATGCTAGCTTTTAATTTCTTGCAATCATGCTCATTTGATGTGCTTCAGCTGAATTTTGTCTGAAGTGATGGCTCAACTATGGACTCCTGTATGTTGGAGATGTTCAAACTGAGCTTCCTATGAGGGTGTTGCCTCTGGAGCTGGTAATTACTCGAAACGGCAGGTGAAGTTTTCAGGGAACAGTCCCTTGTATGTGGCTGCATCTTTGTACTGAAGCCAATTGTGTTCCTTAATGCCTGTTAACCAACCTGCTTCCTGAAAGGAAAAGAAAACTTTAGTTTTCTAATTATATTTCCATAAGAACTGCTTATATGTACTGTCTATGCATGTCTATATATTTTTAAAAAGAGCAAAGGTTAGCAATGCTCCTCCATCTATATTATGAGTGAAAATAATCAGCTTTTACAATATGGCCTGTAGTAATTTTAGCATACAGTAGAACTTCTGGTCATGACCATAATTCGTTCTATAACTTTGGTCGCAAACCGATTTGGTCGTGACCCAAACCTAATTTTGGAAATTTGGCACTTACAAAAAAAATGGCGCGGAAGGGGGAATCTGCTGCGGGGAAAAAAATGTTAATTTTTTGGTTGGAACCTGATTTGGTCATGGTCAGAAGCATTCATGACCAGAGGTTCTACTGTACTTTGTTTTTTCACTACGAAGCCCTTCTAAAATATTTTCTCCTATGAATAAAAATATTCCTGCGAGCATTTCAGTTTTCAGTAAAAAGCAAATTTATTTAAAAACTTAATATAAGAAAAGCCCTTCTGCTCTTACCTGATCTGCGTCTGCTGCTGATGGGATTACCAATACAATATCGCCTCGTTGCAATGTCAGTTCATCACTGTTGGCTGCCTCAAAATCATGCAGAGCTTCAACCTAAGAACAGAAATAAGTGTCTATTGACTGATTATATATTTATAGATATTGTACTTCATCTAATGTTACAAGGCACAATATATCTAAGTACTGTAGTGGCTAAGTAAAATATTTCTTTTGTTTCCGTTTTTTGCTATTGAAACAAAGAATGTTCCATAGATTGGACACATTCTAAGCAACTAAGAGTGACTGTTGATATGTTTCCATATAGGTCCTTTTAATGTTTTTTGGCAACATGATCTATACATCTTCATGTGTTAGAAAACTTGAAAAACAAGACTTATATCAACATTTTGTGGCTACATTTTGAGGCTATTCAAGTGTTTATCAACTTTGCCAAGTTCAAGGTGGGTGGCCTTCAGCTCCTAGAATTCCTCAGCTCACGCTGGCTGGAGAGTTCTGAGAATTGAAATCCACCCATCTTAAAGTTGCCAAGTTTGAGAGATATTGGTTATACTACTAATAAATCCTGAAATAAACCTTATAGAGGAAGCCGGGAGGCATGTCATCTGTTGCAGCAGGCTGCTTCTCAGAAGATGCAGGCTGTACTTCTATTATATTTGTTGGCTCACTTATATCATCTGTAGATTCAACAGTTGGTACTTCAGTTTTCTGATTAGCAACTTCTTCCATAGAATTTTTAGATTCAGTAACTTGTATTTCATGATCGTCTCCATCTTCATTGTTTGAGGCAGGCTCTATAACTACTGATGGGATGTTACTAAGGTTGTTCTTAGAAGAAGAAGAAAGGAAGGTGAAAGGAGGAAGAAAGCAATATTTTGAATAAAAATATCAATTACTGATACTTCCAAAAAATATTCTGGATTTTTAGAGCAACCTCTCAAATCCAAATACCTAGAATGAATTTTTAAAAAAGATGGATATAATGTGCTTTCCCTATGTGATCCTACCCCTCACTTACCTTTTTAGAGCTTGGGCTAGAGAAGAAAGGCCGGCTGCTCCATTCCTGGGCTACATGGTGGCCACCATTTTCTGGGCAGCTGCATTGAATTGTGATCACTCCGAAAATGGTGGCTACTTCCAGGATCATGCCATGTGGCCCAGGAATGAAGAGGCCTGATCTGTTTCTTTAACACTAGTTCTGGAGAGGACTAATGCAGAGCTTTCTGGAGTTACATTAGGGAAGCAGAGCAGGCCATTATATTCCTGGGCCACATGGTGTGATGCTGTAAGCAGCCATTTTCTGGACAGCTGCATTGAACTGTGGTACCCAAGGGGTGGGAAACAGAGCATGGGATGTCTTAGGGGGAGAGGAAGGCCCTGAGAGATGTGCAGAGGGTCTGCCCTAGGCTTTTCAAGGCCTCCTCAGGGAACATTGGGGGGTTGTAAGTGAGGCAATCACGTGGATACTTCACATAACAGCCATCATGACATCTGACCACAATGGACAGGGTCCATTATGGTTGTCTTGCAAGGCACAGGAGGGCGGGGCTGACATCGCAGCAACAATGCATCCCCATGGGGCTCCGTGGGATTGTACCAAAATTCAAACTGCAAGGAGGTTCTGATGGACCTAAATCACCTCGGAAGGGTGATGAAGTAAGAGAGCACACTCCGTTGATCTCAGGGAGTCTGCAAACTCCCTGATCAATCCAGAGAAGGCTCTCAATCCAGCAGGAAAAAAAAGATGGCCATTGCGTGCCTGACCGAAACTGTGAAAACCGACCGATGAAGAAAACGTGAAAGACTGAGGAACAGTGTGAATGATCTGGGTGAGAGATTTCTAACTTCTAACTTCTATTGAGAAACGAGCCCCCTGGAAATTAGCCTGGGTGAAAGTGGGACCCAAAAAGGAGGAGGTGGAATTGTTTTCCTCCCACCTCCCAAGAAAAGCAGCAAGCAAGCCTGAGAGCCATTTTTAAAACCGGAAAGAAAGAAGACAACTTTTTAAAAGAGTGAAAGAACTTTGAAACTAGGAAGCTGGACTTGGGACCTCAAATATAACATTGACTAATTAGGAAGCTTTTGGGCTATAAAATTTGGACTTGAGAACCTTTTAAAAAAAACTTTGGATAATACAATATAAAAAATACAATATAAAAAAAGGAAGAAAAGGGAGAGAAGCAGAGCAACAGTGACACCTACAGGCAGAAGGAAATGTTGAGAGGTGCAAGTGAGAAAGGACAAGAAAACAACCTTGAGAGGATGAAGAAGATAAAGACTGGCTGTTAAAGCAAATAACACCTGCACCAATAAGCTGTTCATGTTAGATAGCTGAGACAGAGAATGAAACACAGACTTTTTAAAATAGTGCAGCTCTTGGAACTTAAGCGGAAGCAAAACAGATAAAGCTAATAGAAGCTGAGAACAGCAAAATATTTTCCTTTTATTTTCTGCTCTGTGAACTCTCCCTCTGAAGATATAAGACAGTTAATGATTGAATTCTGGGGCTTGGTGGGCCTATGTGGATTACAAACTTAACAAGAGAAGAAGAGAATACTTTTTGAAGAATGAAGGGGTTAAAGTCTAATAACTCTTGGATTACAATTCATGTTTTCGCTTTCCTCTTGGATTACAATTAATAGTCTCATTTCTTCTTTTTTGTAGATTATAATTATGCTCCTCTGGGATTACAATAAAAAAACAAAACAAAAAACAGTGACATTGGAGATTGAAAATAAGAAGAAGGAAGAAGGAAAAAGGGATACTGTAACACTGAATACTCTGACTCCTGAACAGCTAGTAAAAGGGGAAATTGGAAGGAGATAGTGAAGTTGGCGGTCAATACTGGGGCGGTTGGGGTATCGTAGTTATTATTTTCAATAATTGGTTTAAATTTATTAAAACATCTCAAAATGAAGAAAACTACATCTGCGCCATCTTCAGCATCAGGATCTAGCCCAGCAGGTCAAAGGTCATTGGAGGCTATGTTGCAGCAAGAGAAAATGAATATGATGCAGTCAGAGATGAAAGCTATGATTTAAGCCATGCATGAAGACATTAAGGAAATAATAGGAAAAGTAGATGATAAAATAGAGAATCTTCAACAAATAATGATTAAAAATGAACAACACATTCAGAAAGTAGAAGAGAAAGCTGAACAAACAGAGAAAAGAGTGGAAAAGGTTGATTACAGACTTACCCTGGCAGACAAAAGTCATGAGACAACAATAATATCACTTGAGATGGATAAGGCTGATTATTACTTGCAGTTTCAGAATATTGAGGAAGAAAAGGGAGAAAACTTGGCGGAGATAATGGCAGAGCTGCTGGCAAATGCTTTAGAGGTGACCAAAGTGAGGCAATCACGTGGATACTTCACATAACAGCCATCATGACATGTGACCACAATGGACAGGGTCCATTATAGTTGTCTTGTAAGTTTCCCCCCAGTTACTGGGTGGGGGACTTTTTTTCCTCTTTATTTAAGGAGGAAATAAACTACTAACTACTTTAAAGGAAATATTTGATTTATTGGCCAATGAAGTGCTTGAACTTTTTAACTCTTTACTGGAACTAGAACTTACTATTGATGACAAAAAAATCCCTCTGGAAACAACTGAGATGGATTCACTGGATTTATAAATGCAATTGAATAATCATTTAAAAATTGTAGATTCCCCTTTCAAATTGGAAGTATAAGAGATTTATTAGTGCTGTTTCACAAAAACTACAACTGGACTTGAAAAATGATAAGAATTTTGAAAGAACAAGAAAAGATGCTGGAAGAAGACAAGTTAGAATTTTATTTATGGGACTTAAATAAGATTAGGAGGAAGAAGGAAAATATATAAATTTGATTTATCAGATTATGGTTAAATAACAAATTCTTATTTCTGGTGACATTGAATGGTTATCTGGTTTGGATAGTGTTTCTTTTGGAAATGTCTAGTGGAGTAATATATTAGTTTTTGATATCTCAAAAAGGTGATTATGTTTGGTAAATGTTTTTAATTTATTTTTTGTTGCAATATTTAATCATTAAGAGAGAGATGAGGGCAATGTAGACTAAATGGAACAGAAGCCTACATACACCATGTGCACAATTATTAGGCAAGTGAGTATTTTGACCATATGATCCTTTGTATGTGTATTTTCCACCTCCAAGCTGTATAAACTTGAATACTTAGTGGATATAAGCCCGTGATGGCGAACCTATGGTACGCGTGCCACAGGTGGCACACGGAGCCATATCCGAGGGCATGCGAGGCTGCAGGTGGCACGGCACCCCCCGCCCGACCCCCGCCATGCAAATGCTGCCCTGTATGCCTGAGCTGGCTCCCAGTGTTCCTCATGCGCAGCCCTGCCGCCCCAGAAAAGCAGTGGCAGCTGCAGGGGGAAGGGCAAGAGCTCTCC
This sequence comes from Thermophis baileyi, assembly GCA_003457575.1. NCBI lineage: Eukaryota > Metazoa > Chordata > Lepidosauria > Squamata > Dipsadidae > Thermophis > Thermophis baileyi. The sequence goes on from QLTV01003966.1 coordinate 346,661, forward strand.
TCCCGGGCTTCCCTCGCGCGCCTCATCATCTTCTTCTCTGCTTTAGCCGCTGCTGCTGCTTCCATGAGCGCACACACGCCAGGCCACTGGCCAGCTCGCTCGCCTGCCTGCCTGCAGCATGGTTGCCACAAGGAGAGTGAGATCCGAAAGGCAGGCAGGCCTGGCCATAGCCTTCCCTTCCTCCTCCATTTGCAGCAGGTGCTCACCAGAGCCTTTCGGATCTCGCTCTCCTTGTGGCAACTGCGGTGCAGGCAGGCAAGTGAGCTGGCCAGTGACCAGGCGCACATGCGCTCGTGGAAGCAGCAGCAGCAGCGAAGGTGGATAAGAAAATGATGGGGCGCGCGAGGGAAGCCCGGGAGGAGAGCTCTTGCCCTTCCCCCTGCAGCTGCCACTGCTTTTCTGGGGTGGCAGGGCAGCACACAAGGAACGCTGGGAGCCAGCTCAGGCATACGGGGCAGCATTTGCATGGCAGAGGTCGGGCGGGGATGCCGCGCCACCTGCAGTTGGGTCCATCGCCCGCCACTGTGGCCACAAAGAGGCTTCCCGCTGCTGCTTCCTTCCTGGAGTGGGGAGAGGAGAGCGAGATCCGAAAGGCTCCGGTGAGCACCTGGTGCAGATGTATCACGCCCAGCCTTGCTTGCTCACCAGCCAACCAACCAATCAGGCAGCAGCCGGGCAGGGCTCCCTGGCTTGCTCCGCTCCTCCTGTGCACAGAGAGAGAGAGAGAGGAGGAAGACGGGAAGGCTACGACCCGGCCAGGCCCGCCTGCCTTTTGGATTTCACCCTCCTTCTCTCCTCGCCACTCCAGGAAGGAAGCAGCAGTGGCGGGCGATGGCTGGAAATGTCTGGGAGGATCGGCTCAGGCTCCTTTTCTCCCTTTTCCTGCTTGGGTTTTGGGACACCTTCATGGAAACCCCACCCCTGGCTATGGGCGAAGTGACCAGGAAGAAGCAGGAGGCGAGAGGAAGCACAGGCGGTGCTCGGCAGCCAAGATTCTGCTTCGCCGCCAGTTCAGGAGCTCTTCGCCTTCTCGTGGCTTGGAAGTCCAGCTGGAAGGGAAAGGGAGGCAGCGGCTGGCCAGAAAACGGAGCCAGAGCCACGCCGCCGCCTTCCTCCTCCCACCAGCGCCGCCTCCACCCAGTAGGAGGGAGCCTAAAAGCTGAGTCGCTAGTCATGCTCCCTTCCGAGATGGGGAGAAATGCCGCCAAAGCCCACCATGGCCACTAAGGTGAGGAGACCACCCCAGCTGGCCTCCCCACTCGCCTGCCCCAGGTTTTGGGAGCGTTGGCTTGGCCACCCCCGCCCCTTGTGTTTTGTTTGTGTTTTGAAATGATTCGGGCGCGTGCACTCATGGAAGCAGCAGCAGCGGTGAAGGTGGATAAGAAGAAGATGGGGCATGCAAGGGAGGAGGGTGAGGTGCACCTGAGCTGGCTGATAGCTCTTGCCCTTCCCCCTGCAGCTGCCGCTGCTTTTCTGGGGTGGCAGGGCTGCGCAGGAGGAACGCTGGGAGCCAGCTCAGGCGCACAGGGAAGCATTTGCAGGCTGGGTGGCCACCTGCCCCACCCTCTGCTGTTTCCCCAGCTTGCCTCGGCTGGCGGCTGGTGGCAGGCATGGCGGGGGTCAGGCAAGGGCGCCGTGCCGCCTGCGGTTGACTTTGCACCTCCACAATTTTTATCAAGCAAATTCTGAATGGCGCGTATGCACAGTGCGGCACGCGGGGGGTTGTGCGCGCATGTGGGGGGGTGTTGCATTATGGGTACTGGCACGCGCACACACAATAGCGCGCACACGCTGCCATTTTTGGCACGCAACAACAAAAAGGTTAGCTATCACTGATATAAGCATATCAGGTGATGTGTATTTGTGTAATGAGGGAGGGTGTGGCCTAAGGAGATCAACACCCTATATCAAGATGTGCATAATTATTAGGCAGCTTCTTTTCCTCAGGCAAAATGGGCTAAAAAAGAGATTTAACTGACTCTGAAAAGTCAAAAATTGTAAAACATCTTTCAGAGAGATGCAGCACTCTTGAAATTGCTAAGATATTGGATTGTGATCACAGAACCATCAAATGTTTTGTTGCAAATTGTCAACAGGGTCGCAAGAAACATGCTGAGAAAAAAGGACACACATTAACTGCCAAAGATTTGAGAAGAATCAAATGTGAAGCTACCAGGAACCCATTATCCTCCAGTGCTGTCATATTCCAGAACTGCAACCTACCTGGAGTGCCCAGAAGTAAAAGGTGTTCAGTGCTCAGAGACATGGCCAAGGTAAGGAAAGCTGAAATCTGACCACCACTGAACAAGACACATAAGTTGAAACAGCAAGACTAGGCTCAGAAAGACCGATTTTTCAAAGGTTTTATGGACTGATGAAATGAGAGTGACCCTTGATGGACCAGATGGATAGACCCGTGGCTGGATCAGTAACAGGCACAGAGCTCCACTTCTACTCAGACAGCAGCAAGGTGGAGGTGGGGTACTGGTATGGGCTGGTATTGTTAAAGATGAGCTAGTTGGACTTTTTCAGGTTGAAGATGGACTCAAAATCAACTCCAAAAGCCTACTGCCAGTTTTTAGAAGACACTTTCTTCAAGCAGTGGTACAGGAAAAAGTCTGCATCTTTCAAGAAGACCATGATTCTTATGCAGGACAATGCTCCATCGCATGCATCGAAGTACTCCACTGTGTGGCTAGCCAGTAAAGGCCTTAAAGATGAAAGAATAATGATATGCCCCCCCTTCCTCACCTGACCTAAACCCTATTGAGAACTTGTGGGCCCTTCTTAAACAGGAGATTTATGGTGAAGGAAAACAGTACACCTCTCTGAACAGTGTCTGAGACGGCTGTGGTTGCTGCTGCACAAAAAGTTGATCATCAACAGATCAAGAAACTGACAGACTCCATGAATGGAAGGCTTATGACTGTTATTGAAAAGAAGGGTGGCTATATTGGTCACTAATTTTTTTTTGAACTGTCAGAAATATTTATTTGTAAATTTTGAGTTGTTTATTATTCTCACTTTAATGGATGAAAATAAAAGTGAGATGGGAAAATTTTCATTTTTCATTTAGTTGCATAATAATTCTGCATACTAATAGTTGCCCAATAATTGTGCACACATAGATATTCTCCTAAGAAAGCCATAACCTCACTTTTACTTTCTTAAATATTCAGGTTTGAGATTTATTAACATTTTGGATTGACCAAGAGCACTGTAGTTGTTCAATAATAAAATTAATCCTCCAAAATACAGTGTAAGGATCGCCTCTATGTCTAACTTAAGAAAGCGAGAACTTCTGAGCCAATGTAGTTCAAAAGGATCTTTTATTAAGCAGAAGTGAAAGCATTCCATTCAAAGCAATGTCTGAATACCCTTAGGCAAAGCAGGTAGAGTTAAAGCAGTAGAGACCCCTCCCATTAGCCAGAATGCAGATTCTAGCCAATACACAAGTGTGAAAATGTTTTCTTTATCAACTGCTCTGGGAACCGGATAAACATACATTTCAAGAGCCGAGGTGGCGCAG
>QLTV01003966.1:353796-374695 GCA_003457575.1 Thermophis baileyi
GCAGGCGTCCGGCTGGGTGGTGGTTGATGTCTCCCCCCAGCATTCGGCTTCTCCGTGCTCACTGTTTTGCTCGGACGTGGTTTGCAGGGTCCCCTCAGTAGAGCGAAGATTGCTTCTCTGGGTTGACCGTTCTGCAGACGTTGCTTTCTGTAAGGATTGCCTCTCCGTCTAACTTAAGAAAGCGAGAACTTTTGAAACAATGTATTTCAAAAGGATCTTTTATTAAGCAGAAGTGAAAGCATTCCATTCAAAGCAACGTCTGAATACCCTTAGGCAAAGCAGGTAGAGTTAAAGCAGTAGAGACCCCTCCCATTAGCCAGAATGCAGATTCTAGCCAATACACAAGTGTGAAAATGTTTTCTTTATCAACTGCTCTGGGAACCGGATAAACATACATTTCTCTGACCATCTTCTGTTATCCATTGAAGTGAAACATCCCACATTGCCCCTCATAAACCTTCTCCAAAAGTGAAGAGATCTCAGGATGCTTGGCGCCCGGGTATAAGTTGTAAATCATCAATTGACACAGGTAACGCTAATAAATCGAACCCAAGGCCCCCCCCTCTCTCAACTGAATGCCACGATCACTCTTTGGGATCTGACATACAGCTTGCCTAATAATTGTGCACACAGTGTATTTATGTTATTAGGTACTTGTGTGCATTTTTTGTGAGAATCTAAGAGAAATGTAATTGTGGTTTTGGGATTTGATAAGTTGTTAATGAAATCACTTTCGGATTTTTTTGTGACAAACTAAGAGAAACATAATTTTTATTTTAGGATTTGGTAATTAGAATTGTATGGTATTATAGAAGTAATGTAGACTAAGAATTAGATGTAATTTTTATCTGTATCCATACCAAAGAAAGTCAGAAGCCTTTTTTTCATTCATTTATATTTTACCTTTTGTATTCTTTCTTTTTTTCTATTTTATTACTTGCTTACTTTTTATTCATGTTTTCAAAAGAGACAGCATAGCAGTGGGATGGGGGGGGAGAAGAGAATTGTATTTTGGTACTTGCAAGATTCTGTCAATGTAGCTTTACAATAAATAGAATTAGCTCATCTGGTTGTGATTTCTATCTTATCTTGTGAGGCCAACAAGTATTTTGATTCTTGCAAGATTGATATTAGCTTTGTGAGGTAGTCCTGGCAAGAAACATAACCAGAAGTACCAGATCCATATTTATTATAAGGCTGTAAGATTACATTAACAGAATCTTTCAAGCCTGAAAGTACCCCTCCTGTCCTTCACTTTTACTCTCCTGAAAACCGTCCCTAATTTTCATACTTTCAGCAACCTCAGACTCCAATTTTATTTATCAGATTATTGTCTAAGCTGCAGTTTAGAAAAAAGGGGAAACTTTGAGGACCTCAGGGTGAAAGGCAATCCCCCCGAAGGTTCAGGAGAACCCCCTTGATTCCGGCCGGGAAGAAACCAGCCATTTTGGCTGGCTCAAAGTGCTGACAGCCAAGGAGTATGAAGCGAAGATCGAGAAAGCAACATAAAAGCATTGGTATGAGAAGAGATCCCAAAAAGGAGGTACAAACATAATGTCAAATGGTGGAGCTGGATTATTGAGACTCTAAAACCTGAGGCAGAGAGACTGCCAGACAGTAGTGGCGAATTAGGAGGAAAAAGGAGCAGGGGGGGAAATTGGTTAAGAAGTGACAGCGCAAAGTGGCGAAAGTAGCGGATAAGAAGAGGAAAGAAACTCCAATCGGATATATCCTGTGACTACATGTATTGGTAATTATAAATCCTATTTATTTCCTCGCTGATAAGAGTATAAGTTTTCTAAAGTTTTCGGAGGATTTCAAGGACTGAATCTGTCGGACTAGATAATTGGTTGGACTGAATGGTGATTTGGCGATACAGTGGCTTTACAGGCTGATCAGACAGATAGAGACAGAAAATAATAGGTTGATCAAAGCCGCTATAATTGAATAACTTGGACAATTTGGAGGAAGATTTAATTTTTAAAATCGGAGAGAACTGAAAGACTGCCATAACTCTATAACTTTATAACCTTATAAACTGGAACTGTAAAAGAACAGCGGTGCTGAGTACAGATGATGCAAGACTGAAGGAAGATTGCATAGAGCTAAGAAATTAATATAAAAAAAGTAATCCTGCTAAAAGACATTGGACAAATAACAGTAAATAAAAATATAAGAAATCTAAGAGATAGAGGTGGTTGTGAAAGTGGAAATAATTGTGTAATTTATAATATTTAAGATAGAAACGCTGGGTATTTAAACTAAGAAATTTATAGAGTCTATATATGTATGAAATTATAGAGATCTAGTAGGTTATTTTTGTTTGAAAATTAAATTGAGTGGGGTGTGCGTGCACCCACCTCTCGCTTGCTCTCGCTGTCCCGGCCAAAAAAGTGCCCGCCGCAAAAAGAGCGCCTCCCGGCATGCCTCCCCCTTTCCCCCGGAAGGTAATGGGGGGGCCTTATTTTCAGGGGGGGGCTTATTTCAACGCATGTCCCGAAAAGCCCTGTTGGGCTTATTATCGGGACATGTCTTATAGGGGAAACACGGTACATACATACATACATACATACATACACACACACACACACACACACACACACACATATATACACATATACATATACATATATACATGTGTGTGTGTGTGTGTGTGTGTGCGCGCGTGCGTGTGTGTTTTCTGTCGAATCACCTGGTATACCCAAATATGGGAGGGAGCATACTGCTTCCTTTTTGCCTTTTGGCCCCCCCAATCCAGGGGCCATCCAGGCAGTTGCTTACATGACAGACCATTATTTTCTATGTGTATGGGTATGGCTAGCGCTAGCTGATGAGAGCTAAATAGCTTGAAATAGATCTATACTAGTCTCCCTTTATTTATTTATCAGTAAAAATGTGTCATCTATCTATCTATCTATCTATCTATCTATCTATCTATCTATCTATCTATCTATCTATCTATCTATCTATCTATCTATCTCTCTCTATCTCTATCTATCTATCTATCTAGAGAGAGAGAGAGAGAGAGAGAGAAAGAGAGATGCATAGATATTTAATCATAAATATTTTGGATATTTACACTCATAGATATACTTATGTTATTTTATATGCTAAAATCTAATTAATGTGTAAAAAAAATTCTACATTCTAAAGATATATATAGGTTAAAATTTAAATAAATAGATACTTTTTAGAAAGTAAGGATTGTAGAGCTATAGTAAAATATATATGTTTTCCAAACTAATATACTAACAGATATATTTGCATTGATATTTACATCAGTACTAACAAAATCATTATTGATACGAAAGCAACAGCTAAGGTATTGTATGTTATTTTGGAAAAATTTACTTAGAATAGGAAAAATGATGAGTACAACAACAATAACCAAATTAAGTAAGAAGATTGCTCAGAACTCCGCATCTACACCATCCTCACCAGCACAACAACGTTCAATAGAAAGCATGTTTGGAACCGAAAAATCAGGCTCAGCATTGAACATACAGAGTATTCAAGCCACGCTATTAATGATACAAGAGGCAATGACCAAAACACAAGAGGCAATAGCAAATAATCATGAAGAGACAAAAAAGAATCATGAAGAATTTAAAAGTGATATGGGTGAAATGAAAGGAGACATTAAAAACATGGATGACAAAATAGGAAATATTCAACAAAATATCCTTAAAAATGAGCAGAGAATTAAAACAGTGGAGACAAAAATAGAGCAAGTAGATAAAAAATGGAAACTATGGAACAAAAATATATGATAGTCAACAGAGACTTAGAAGAATCAATAGTGTTTTTGGAGATGGAGAAAGCGTCTTTCTTTTTAAGATTCCAAAATATTATGGAAAATAAAGAGGAAGACTTAGGGGAGACAATGTCAGAAATATTGGCGGTGGCGTTACAAAAAGATAAACAGGAGATGCAGAGAGATATTGACGAGGTGTACAGAGTGTATACGAACTATGCACGCAGATATAAATTACCGAGAGAAGTCCATGTACGTTTCACAAAAAAGGCGATAAGGGATGAAATATATAAAAAAATGAGGGAGGAATCGATATCGTATAAAGGAAAGGAAATAATAACATTAAAACAAATCCTGAGACGAGTGAGAGATCAAAGAAGGAATTACCAATTCCTAACTTCACAATTAAACAAAGAAAATGTAATGTTCCGATGGTTAATACCAGAAGGTATCCTGATTACCTGGCAAGAGAAAAAATTTAAAATAAATACACTGGACAAAGCGAAAGAGTTTCTTGAACATCATTTTGGAATAGAAAAAGAGCAAGAGAGTAGAGAAGAAGTTGAGAATAGGAGCCAGGAGGAATACGAAGCAGAGGAGAAAGAGGGGGAACAAGAAGAAAAGAGAGAACAGGAAAAAGAACGAATAGTAAGAGAAGGAACAAGAGAAAAAGTACAAAGAGAAACTAGGTATACAAGGAGACTAAGAACGACTAATAAATAAAGTTAAAAGAAAACAGACATTTATAAAATTACAAAGATTGGACATGGACATTATAAATTTACAGGAAGTACATATTAAAAAACAGCAGAATAAATTACTAGAATACCCAAAATTAGGTAAACTCTATTTATCATTAGCACAACAAAAAATAGGAATAGCAGTATATATAAGAAAAAGGTTAAAATCCAAACAAATATATACTGATGAGGAGGGAAGGTTTTTAATGATTGAAATAGAAACAGAACAAAAGAAAATATTATTGGTTTCAATATATACACCAAACAATAATCAAAGTGAATTTTATAGAAAGATACACAAAGTAATAAGAGATTATGAAAACATATGTTTAATTGGTGATTTTAATGCAATTATGGATATTAAAAAAGATTATAAAAGCAATAAGAAAAATAAGACAAAGAAAAGGACTCTGCCAGATACATTTCATGAAATGATACAAGAATTATGTTTAAAAGATGTATGGAGGGAAACAAACATGGAAAAGAAACAATATACATTTTACTCAAATTCACATCAATCCTGGTTGAGGACTGACCAAGAGACCATGACAACAGAGCTTAGAAAAGAAACGGAAGAGATAGAAATAATGACGAACACTTGGGCAGACCATAATCCACTAAGAGTGATATGGAAAGGGCAGAAGAAAAGAGATGGATGATGAATAAAGCCAAGAACAAGATAATTGGCAAGAAGAACTTAAAAGATTAGAATTAGATTTACAGGAGGATCCCCAAAACAATAAAATTAAAGAAAAAAGATATAATAAAGCATAAATTAAATTTGGCAACACAGGTTGATATGACGAGGAAAATTAAAATGGCAAAACAAAAATTTTTTGAATATGCAAATAAACCGGGGCGGTGGTTAGCATACAAATTTAAAAAAGAAAAAGAGAAAAGAATAATACATCAGCTACAAGATGAGGAGGGAGAGATACACCATTGAAGAGAAGAAGAAAAAATATAGCACAATTTTTTTTTCAAAATTTATACTCTCAAGAAAATATACTAGAAGAATACATCAAACAGTATTTGCATACGATGAACATAGTAAAATTAGAAGAGGTGCAAAGAGAGACACTAAATGGAATAATTACTATGACGGAACTAATAGAGGCGAGAAAGAAACAGAAAAATAATAAAACACCAGGCCCTGATGGGCTCCCGGTAGAATTATACAAGACAATTCAAGAACCATTAGACAAGATACTGTTAGAAATTTTTAACGATGCACTTATGGAAGCCAGAATACCAAACTCTTGGACAGAAGCCCTGATTACTCTTATTCCAAAAGAAGATTCGGACCCACAACAAATTAAAAATTATAGACCCATTTCACTATTGAATGCAGACTATAAAATATTCACATCAATAACTGCAGAAAGATTTAAAAAAGTGATAAACAAATATATTCACCCAGACCAAAATGGGTTTCTACCAAAAAGGCAAATAAAGAACAATATGAGAACCATAATAGATATATTAGAATATTACGAGGCACACCTGGATAAACAAGCAGCATTAATATTTCTGGATGCCCAAAAGGCCTTTAATTGTTGATATTCTTCCTGTGAGTTGGAAATTTATTATATTGCAATTGGAACATATGAAATTTGGAGAGAAATTTGTAAGGATGATAGGAAAAATATACTCCACACAAATGGCAAAATAATAATAAACGGAGATATTACTGAGAAATACCATAGCAAAGGGAGTGAGACAAGGGTGCCCCTTATCACCCCTGCTGTTCATAGTAACACTAGAGGTATTGCTAAATAAAATTAGAGGGGAAAAGGAAATAAAAGGTTTGAAAATAAAACAAGAAGAATACAAAGCCCAAGCATTTGCAGATGACTTGGTATTCATAATAGAGCAACCGATACAGACAGGATCCAGACTAATACAGCAAATAGAAGAATATGGAAGGGTAGCGGGATTAAAAATCAATAAATTAAAAACAAAGGCATTAACGAAAAATCTTACTAAAAAACAGGAAAACGAATTGGAAGATACAATGGGCATTCAAATAACCAAAAAAGTAAAGTATTTAGGAATTTGGCAATTAAAGAGGATAATTATAACAAACTAATAAGACAAATAAAGAAAGATTTAGAAAATTGGAAAAAAAATACAATTATCTCTCACAGGAAGAATATCAACAATTAAAATGAACATCCTACCACGAATATGGTTTCTTTTCCAAGTAATACCCATAAAATTAGGGAAGAATTTTTTTAAGGATTTGAATAAGATAATACGGTAGCAAACTACATCTGGCATGGGAAGAAATCAAGAATTAAATTAAAAGCATTACAAGACAGTAGAACAAGAGGATTTGGGCTCCCAGACTGGGAGTCATACTACCAGGCATCAATACTCATCTGGATTAAAGATTGGATCGAATTAAAGAATACAAGAACTTTATTATTAGAGGGGCACGACTTACAAATAGGGTGGCATGCCTTCTTATGGGATGGGAAACATAGACAGCACAGTTATTTTCAAAGGCACTTAATTAGAGACACACTATTACAAATACGGCAAAGAATAAAAAAGAATCATTATAACAAAATTCCAGAATGGTTATCAACAATGGAGGCATTAATATACCCAAATTGAATAGTGATAAAATTAAGAAATATAAAAATTTACTAAATGGTCAAGGGGAATTGAAAACAAGACAAGAGCTAAAAGAGCAGGGTACAGACATTGATTGGTGGCCATATATGCATATACAATCCAGATACAAAACAGATTTACAACAATACGGATTTCAAAAAGAAACACATGAATTAGATAAAATTCTTCAAGGCACAGAGGATAAATTGATAACAAAAATTTATAATTACCTATTGAAATATAAAATGGAGGAGGAGATGGTTAAGGAAAATATGATAATTTGGGCCAAAAATTTCAGTTATAATATAGAATTGGGTAAGTGGGAGAAATTGTGGAACAAAAATTATAAACTGACAATGTCAGTAGCCTATAAGGAAAACATGTATAAAATGTTTTATAGGTGGCACCTTCCACCTGCGAGATTAGCTAAAATGTTTCCCAACACCCCGTCAAATTGCTGGAAATGTAAACAAAGCCAAAGAACATATTATCACATGTGGGGGACGTGCCCTAAAGCAAAACAATACTGGAGTAAAATTAGAATACAATTAGAAGAGATAACCAAACGACGCATCGAGATGAAACCTGAAATATTTTTATTAGGAATACTACCAGAGACCTACAAGAAAAAAATACAATATTTGATTATACATATCACGACAGCGGCAAGGATAATATACGCACAAAACTGGAAAAATAAAAATACACCAACAGAAGAAAATTTGATTAGAAAAGTTTTAGTGTGCAGAAATGGACAAACTTACAAAGGAACTACAAGAAAAGGAGGAAACAGAATATTATAAAGTAGGGGAGAAATGGTATGAGTGGTTAGAGAAGAGGGTTAAAGGATAAGATAAAAGTAAAAGGAAGATGATATAGGAGTTAAAGAGCAGTAATAAATAAATGCAAATAGAATGGACATAGAATGTATAGTAGAAATTGAGTACACGGTTATTACTATGTATATAAATTGATTTATGAATTATATGTATAAAGGGTAAATTGAAGTAGCAGAGGAGAAAATTGAATATGTAGAAACGTTTACCGATGTGAAAATGTTGAAAAGAAGGAAATTGTATAAATTTCTATTTTTGTTTTTTAAAAAAACTGTTCAATAAAAATTATTAAAAAAAGAAAAGAATTTTTGTTACCTTGCTAAAAAGTGTGTCATGTTGGGCTTGAAAAATATTGTGAAACCTAAGTAACACAATTTAAAATAATACAGGCTATAAACAAGTTTTTTTTCCAAAAAATCACAATATTAGCTGATTTAATTTTTAAAAACCTTCTATTTTAAAACACATTATTACACCATCATGCATAAAGTCACGCTAGAGTTTAATTTAAATCCTAATTACACAATTATTCTAAAAACTACTGGGGTGATTACAGAGGGATGTCAAAGAGAATTCTCAATACCTCAGTTCTCAATAACACACTCAATAGTTCCAGAATTCTTGGGACAAGCCATGACCAAACTTGGGGATTTGTGGTAGAGTTAAGACCATGAATTTTCAAAATCATGCTGGAAGGAGAAAAGGAGGGGAAAAAAGGTTTGTGCTTTGGTAGTACCTGGATGTCTTCTGCTTTTCCTTCAATGTAATCTATGCTGCTTTCAGTAACTGCTATTTCATCAATAATAGCAACTTCACCACCTTCATTTGTAGAAGTGGCATCAACACACTCAGTTTCAGTAGGACCTTCAATTACTGAGTCCATCTGCAACTAATAAGAAAGGTAAAACACTTTGTTATTTACATAGTTCCTTTTTAATATATCCAATCCTATAATAAATAAAAGAGCTTTTAAAAGAAAGTGCAGACAAAATCATGGGAGAAAGGTTTGCCTATGACTTTCAATGAAGATATGTCTTTTGCCATCAGTATATGAAGAGGATGCCTCTCAGGGCCAGTTGCTGGAAGGTATAGTACAGTACATATTTCTTAGTAACACTACAGATGTAATTTGCTAGATAGCCTTCTCCTGGAGATTTATTGATTCATCTATTTACACATACCCATTTCAATTTATCCTACAATCCTGGTATTTCCTAGTGATTAAAGTACTAACCACAACCAACCACAACCATGACATGCAAATAAGGAGATATGCTATGCAGTTGTCATAAGCAACTGATGTTGAATTGCAACATGCTATGGATTAAAAACAAAAGAATGGTGAGCAAAGTAGGAAGCAAGGGGAATTTCATTTATGTTTTATGGTAATGCAATAAAAAATATCATTTCTTTTAATTCTCAAAGTTGCTGTTAATATAATCCCTTGCAAATAATATTAAGGTTTCCATTTGCCTTTCAGTGCAGCTATAAATCCCAGCAACTGTGAAGCATAAAACAAAAATAAAAGCAAAATTTTACGCATGTTTATAAACAGGTGGATTTTATTATGTGGTTTTGCCCACCATCCTGACTTCTTTATGCTATCCAGTGCCCCTGATACGTAGTATGAGATTTGAACATTGGTCTTGGTGGGACAGGTTCAATCCTCTCATCAAACAGTAAAGACCCAAATGAAGGTTTTTTTCTACTGATTTTGTCTATAATAATTGCGTGATAATAAATTCTAAAATCACTTTACCAATTACTCACCACAGTTTCAGCTGTGGACTTATCAGTCTCCAAAGCCTGTGCTTCTGGCTTGGTATCAGGAGCAGCCATATTGATGTCTTCCTCTGCCTGGATTTCCAAAGATGGAGCTTCTTCTTCAGCCTTTAATTAGGAAAAGCAGACAAATAAAGCTCAATGTTTGGGTTGACACAATCTGCTAAATCCTAAATCTGGAATAATCAAACACAATTGCAATGCTGATCATATTATGTTCTAACAATCAAATCATAATAGAGGAGTTCAGAGATGATACTGAAGAAAATACAGAACAGTTAATGAAATATGAGCTTAGCCTGGAAAACAGAAAAATGTAAGAAAGATACTTAATATTGTTCCACCTTGATTCTATTTGGTATAGATTTTATCTATTTTTATCAATAGAGTTCTAGCATTTCTATTTCCTATTTCAAAGGAGCGACAACTATAGTGCAATTGAAAATGAGTGAGAAGTGTTTTTGCCTTCACAACTGAGCATGAAATGTTTTTGCAGTGTTTTGGATCTGAAGGCAAAAACCTGGAGGACATGTGAATGTACAAAGCAGTTGCCCAATTCCTGAAAAAGGGACAGATGATTTTCAGAAGTGCTGTAAACGCTAGCAAGTAGTGAATATTGACAGTAGTGACTTGACAGGTTTTTTGGTATTATTATAACTGCCTTGTCAGATGTCCTAGAATAGAAGTAGGCAGGGCTTTGTAGAAGAACTTAATGGCTTCTCTGAACTTTAAAAACTGCTGGGATAATACTGATTATTCATTGTGAGGATCCTGAAAGCATATAAAGAAATAAGGGTGCTTGTGCAATTGTGCAATAGGGCCCAAATAAAATAACTTTTCTCTGTGAAACACTAGGAAACATATTAGAATATTCTTAGATTAAAACAAAAATTAAATAAAGTTCAGTGCAGCATAATGCTCACTAGAATAGCAGTTTAATGTGTTTACAAGTAAAGAAGCAATGTTTCTTGACTACAAGTCTAATGGGTATGATATTGATGGCTCAAAAACTTTTGGAGTACTATAGTCAATGCAAAGGCCCCACAGGAGACTTGACACAAAACTAGGGATACATTCAACCATCTCTTTTAAAAAAAATCAGTAGGTGAGAAAAATGTGAAGCTATTTCAGTGAAAAGATGAACAGAAGAAATTATTGCTAAATAAATCCAAAAAGTCAAACAGATACAGGAAATTCAAAACTTCATATATGCAGATAGCATATTCATGAAAATCTACATTTCTTGCTGAAGTAAAATCAAAAATTCTACATCATTTACAATTATTCATCTTCATGAGAGGATGTTTTGGCTGCAATATTTCAGACAATTTACCCTCTGGTAGATTCTCCAAATGGTATGTTTGGGAATTAAGATGTTGGATTTCTCCCAATATATCATGAGATGATCTGGCCAAAATGAAACATGATGAAGTTCTTAGGCTCAAAGAAAAAGGGACAGAAATCAAGGATTGGTGGCAGACCAGGGAGAATTAGAATGCCATCCACACTGCTAACTGCCAAAACAATGATGAGCAGTAGAGACAATGAAAACAAATATAGAATGATGAGGAAGCACAGAAATTGGAAGAAATCTACTGTCTCCACTGAAATAGAAGAAAACAGTTGATGGCACAGATTGCAAAGAGATTCAGCCTTAGCTGATCCTCTTGATGGACATCTAGAAACTACTGTTGGATGTCACTCCCAATTATGGGGCAACGAGCCTGTATCAGCATCTACTAGGATGTGTACCTAAATAACCAGAGATTCTATTGCCAGATGCATGTTTGTGGATACATACCAGTTCCATAGCCATATAGGTTTGGGCAAGATAGTAATAATTTGGTAATACATTGGTTATTCAAATATCATAATTCTGAAAAACATACAGTTCATATTTATCAAGTTAACACCCAAATATTTTATTTTTATCTCAATCCTGAAGCCCATTTTATCATTGGTTCTAATTAATCCTATATCATCATATTTTTATTAGTATCTTTGGGTTTTTTGTTCATCAATCTTAAAACTAATATAAACAGAATTGTTAATATTGAAAATCCTTGTTATGGGGTTGTTGCTGTTTTTGGATCATATACAGTGTTGTTAAATTTCCATTTACAATAATTTGTGCTTTCTGTACATTATCATTTTTTCTCATTTTATAAAGTTCTCACCAAAATTGACAGCTTCTAGAACTGTAAGCAAAAAGAGATAATCAAGATTATCTCTGCATCTAAAGATTAATGCAGCTTGTTTTTCATTATGCTGTTCCAAATACTCTACAATGTCAAAAGCTGTCTTTTAATTGTTATTTAGGTAAAAATCCATCATGGTTTTAATAAATAAATCTTGTAAAATTATTTTCAATCTATTTATCTGGTATTGTTGTAATCTGTCTTTGTCTATGAATCATAGGAAATTTTGCTTTTTTGACATAACACTGTCAGGGAAATGTCTTTTGTACAAATTTGAATAGTACTGATAGAAAGTTTTTTGTTTGGTCGTACTATCTGATAAACTATATCTCCTTGAAGCTTCAGCCAATCATTTCACTAATTTATTTACAAACTCAAAATTCTTTTGTTTGGCATAATTCATGTTAATTTGATATGAAATTCATGTCTTTGATGGCAACTTGTTTAATTGTCAGTGTTTTCTCTTGTGCCTTCTTTTTCAGTTTACTACAGCATTTTACAAAATAGCCCCTAATAATAGCTTTATTTGTATTCAAAATTGTTTTTAGTGTTATTCCATTGTTTTTTTCTCAAAAATACTATTATTTTCTTTTTACAGACTTTGATTATTCAGTCTTTCTGTAATAATTTATCATTTAATCTCTATCAAAATGTCATAGATTTCCTTTCAAGGAACAAATTCACCACAGAAAAAGTATGTGGTAGAATGCTCATTTTAGAAGTCCTGGAGACCAGATTTTTCAAAATTTATATCGTATGTATTATTGAAAACAATGTGTGTCTTTCTGAAAAATGAATGTAATCTCTAGAAATGAAATTTTTAAATTACCATAAGGGTGCCTGCCTATTATGGTCATAAGTGGGAATGGCCATCAAGTGAGACAGTCTCACTTAATGACCCCTACCCCCCTGTTCTCCTGATGACCCAATTGAATGAACATGCAGGTTGCTAAGCAGAACATGGGCTGCTTCATAGGTGATGGAGGTCCTGGGAGGCATAAGAGTCAAACAAGCAGCAAAAAGCTTTGCAAAGCCAAAAAGAGTTCAGCGGGGTGTGGGGGGAGAACCCAGCTAGATTAGAGGGCGGCACCACATTGCAATGCCAGAGAGGCATCCAAACAAGCCTCTACACCTGGCCAATAAAGCCACACTGGTTGTAACTCAAGTCTAGCAAAAGTCAGGTAAAGTTTGCAATCTCACGATAGTCAGATGATCAGGGCAGAAAGCAGCTGCTGTTTCTGTAAAGAACTGTTGTGTGCTGACTCCTTCCATGGGGAATAGGGCCAAGCACTAAAGGGTCCTGGTGGGGCAGAATAGTGGAGAGAGTGGTGGAGGGCGCTGCAGTGTCCCTGTGATTGATCAAATGGGGGCAGTGCAGCAGATGTACTTCAAAATGGGGTTGTATGTAGCTTTTGGGGGGGGTCATAACTTTAAATGGCAGTTAAGTGACCTTTATACAGACTACCTGTATAAAGAAGTAACTTTCAACCTTGATCACAACAAATATAAACAAATTCAATAACTCTTTGTTTCCTATACAGCTACAAAGAGATACCTCTTAATTCCATATCTCATTCCCCATCTATAAGCAAATTTATAAATATAAAGTTTTCATTCCAGGTGTCAGCAAAAAGTCCATAAAGGTTTTCTCTAGGATTTGATTTCTCTTCAATTCTTCATCCCATCACACAGATTTCTTCAAGCTTTAATAAGCCTCTTTTGTAGATCCAATAACAAAACATTTTCCAGATTATTTTCTTGGTTTATCATTTATGGTTGCCTTTTCAATTTAAATTTTAAAACTTTTACAAAGTTTCTTTGGGATATTCTTTTCCAAATTATTCTTTTCACATGCCATTTATAGTTTCAATATTGTTTTGTCAGCTAAAATTTGTTCCATATCTTTCATTCCTTCACTGACATCTTTTACACATAGTCTATCCCAGGGGTGGGTTCCTACTTACCTCGCTGCTGGTTCGCTCCCTCCCGCACCTTGTGCGTGCGCCTCATGGGCACGTGCATGCCTTGTGCGTGCACGCATGCGCAGTAGGAAAAAATCCCCCCCCCAAAAGCTGAAAAAAAGATGGCGACCGCATGCACAGTGCCGGAAGTCGGCTTCTGCGCATGCTCAGAAGGGGAAAAAAAATAAAATAAAAAATAAAAAAGATGGCAGCCCCCACGGACCGGCACCGACCGATCCAGTTCGGTGATGTCATCGTGACATCACCAGCGGGCCGCTACCGGTTCGGGAGAACCGGTCCAAACCAGGAGGAACCCACCCCTGGTCTATCCATAAAAGCAGACATCATTACTGGAATTACTGTATTGTAGTTACTAACGTCTGGCTCTACTCTTCAAATATTTTCTTTAATATTACTGATGTTATAATGTTATGTGTCATTTTGTTATATGTGTCCTTAAGTCCCAATATTAACTGACATGAAGCACAGGCTTGTATTTTTTTTTCTTCTGCTTAGAATCTTTAGTCTCCTCTAGTCTCAAGTTTCTAAAATCATCATTTCTCTTTGTTGTGACCCAGGATAGCCAAAATGTTACAATAAAAGTAAATATTCCAAATTTATCTGAACCTTTAGTGCATTTATAACTTTCTTAGATCAAAGTTTTATTTAACTTTTTACTAAATTCTTTAAGCTATTAGGCTTAAAATTAATTTACTTTGTTGAACACACCCTATCAATATTTTTCAAACTTGTTGTTCTGACAGTCTCTAACAGATTTAAAATGGCAATTTCCAAAAGCAATTAGAAAGTGAGGTTAATACAAGTTGATACAAAAAGCAACAACTTACCTTACTATCTGTAATATCCTGACTTGGCTGCAATGAAAACAGGGAGGTGTCCTGGGAATGTACATATAGAAAGAATACATCCAGAGAATTATTTAAGCATCAGCATTTTAAAACCTACTAAAAATTATGTATAATATGACAAGACCATTCCCCAAAACATACAATTCTAATTTTGTCTTCTTATTTAATTTAATATTTTCCCAACATTTGATAATTGACATCATTTTTTCATAGTTCTTAGTGAGTTAAGCAAGCTTCTAGTATGGAATCTGGGGACTGAGATTTGCAAAAACATTTCTTCTAGAAACAAACTGACTTTGTAATCAAACGAGTCACTCTGAATTATTACTATAAAGCTTGTTGGTGGACCTTAAAACTTTTCTGTTATATTTTCTTATTAAACAGCAGATTTGATTCAATGTCATTCATTATACCGTAGCATTTTTATACTAACATTTCTTGGGTAGTACTTTTAGTTACTTTTTCATTTATAAGGGATCTATTAAATATAATACTGGATTTCATATGTCAGTGGTCATTGACTTCAGTACATAGTCCTTGACTTATGACTTATCACTCGGTGACTATTCAAAGTTACAATGGACCTCCCCAGGACTACTTATGATCCAGATTCAAACATCCAATGACCACCTTCTCCTATGGTCACATGATCATATTTCAGGCACCTGGCCTGAATTTATGGCCATTTGCAGTATCCTGCAATCACGTGACCACAATTTACATTTATTTTTATGGAAATTAGTGTTTCTATCAAAAAAGGTTTCCAGCAAAAAAAAAATTCCCATTGCAGACACTATATTTTGTTAACAACTATTATGTTTGCTTAACAACGGGAGCATTTACTTAATGACTGCCATGTTCAGTTCATGACTGCCATGTTCAGTTCATGACTGCCATGCTCATTTAATGACTGCTGAAAAAAAGTTCTACAAACAGGCATGATCATGTGGTCACTCATTTAATGATTGGCACATGTTATAACTGTAATTCCAGGCTCAATTATGGTCATGTCATAATTACTTGTAGAGTCTTCATATGATCCTAGGCTGAGTATTTTTAATCAAGTTGCAGGTTTTGTAAATTTTATGAATAATGTTATGCACAATAGCAGATGCCTGATTTGTACAACTTGATATATCATACATTATTGTTTACAGTAGCAGCATCTTGGCTAAGATTTGGAATCTAATGTAGTCCAGTTTGGAAGCATTAAATTTAAAGATGTAATACACAGCTTATAAGGCAACAAGATGGCCAAACCTTTGTTTAACAAGACACCAAGCTCCACAACACCTTTCAGCTTGACTATGATAGCCAACTAATTCACATTAACTTAACCAAGAACAGTAGTATTAAAAATGGTGGAACACATTAAATATATGTATTTCCAATGTTTTTATGGAAACAAATTTAAAGCAAAGTTTTTAAAAATTCAACCATATCAGATATTTGGATTTGATATGAGAATTTGCAATTATCCTAACTGACATTTCCTTAAAGAATGGTACCTTTTCCTGGATCAGCATGGTAGCCATGCAGACTCAGGGCAATAGATATTTGAGACAGTGGCATGAAGGCAGACCACTGTTGCTGTTCTACTGTCTTTTAACCCAGATGATTTTTTTGAGACTGTTGTACAAGTACAGGAAAAGGCATGGCCTTAATGACCTTCTAACAGGTGCACTAAGGGAGTCTACTTTAGATCCAAAGTCTGTACATCTCTAAACCTAATGAACTACTGACGTCTAGATGTACATTGAATTTGCCATTATATTGTAGATTTGATAACCCACTGCCTTCTGGTGAAGTCGGCCTACAACTCCATCATCTTTAGATCCCACTTGCTGGAGTTAGGGAGGCACTGTTTTGCAGTATTCTCCTTTCTCTACAGCTGGTTCCGGTCAGTGTTATGGGGGGAGAGATCAAACTGTTAGACCCTGCACTGTGGGTTGCCTCAGGTCTCAGGTCTCTCCCATCTCCTTTTTAACATTTATATGAAATTACTCAGTGAGGTGACTTGATGGCACAGGATACATATCTCCATTCCTGGTAGGGCAAAGAATTCTACTGCAGTGCTGACCAAGTGCCTGGAATCTGTGTGGGTTTGGATAGGGAGAAACTAACACCAACTCAACCCTGACAAGATAGAATGTCTTTGGGGTTGTTCCCCTCCCAGGGTTTGGTGATATTCATGTTTTACTCTGACGGGGTAGCACTTTCTTGGACTGACCTTGCATGCAATTTGAGGGTCTTCCTGTACTCACGGGTCCTGATCAATAAGCAGTTGGCAGCCATGACTGGAAAAGGCTTTGCATAGATTCATCTTGAGTGCAAATTGTATCCTTTCATGGACTGGGAAGTCTTACTTATTGTTACTCATACTTAAGTTATTTCTTCTTTGTGTTACTCCAAAACATTTACATTGGGCTGCCCTTGACGACTACCCATGAGCTGCAACTGGTCCAGAACATGGGCACACATAGTGCTGGGTGCTTCAAGATTTGCCCATGTGTTGCCCAAGCGGCACTGGCTGCCAGTTTCCTTCTAGGTAAAATAAGACCTTGGTATCATGTTTATAGCCCTACATGGCACAGGAACGGAGTGATTGTGAGATGGCTTGTCTCTGACAGTATCTGCCAGATAAAATAGGATAAGCATGCTCCAAGTCTGTTCCCTGAAATGTTGCTATCTAAGAGGACTTCAGAAAGGTGCTTTTCCATGGCTTTTCCATGGCTTCCCCCTTATAGTGCACCCTCTTTCCAGTGATCAAGCAGGCCTCAAACCTTTTAGTCTTCTGGGAGGTCATCAAGACCTGACTTTTTACTCTGGGATGCCTTGGGTGGGTTGTTGAAGCATCCAAAGGCAATGACTGAGGTGCTAAGTTTTTGTTTTATTTTTTTAAAAATGGATCTAGGGTTTTATAATTGTTGTGAGCTCCCAGAAAGATGGCTATAAAAATATTTTAGATAAATAGATATATAAATAAAACAAAGTTACTCCTTACCTGTGCAAATCCATTAAAAGCATTGCTTGATGCCTAGGCCAAATTAGAAATTTGAAGACAGATTTTAATATCAAAGTCTTATTTGTATATGGCCCAAACATATACATCTTTTAAATGAAGGGAAAGAATGACAATAAAATAAAAAAATAAAAAGAAAGCAGAGTGATACACTTTGATAATTGGAAGAGATGCCAGCAACATAAACTATCTAAAAGCAAAATTCTAAAACAAGATGTGGTACAAAATAAGTTGGCATATTCAACAGTCAACCTCTTTGTGGTCAATCTAGCATAATTATATGGTTGAATTGTGCCATGAATGCATCACTACATAGATTAGCAAAGGAAAGATAAGCAGGACTGTTCATAAAATTCATATTTTATATAAAGGTAAATATCACCTAGGGAATCTCTCTTTTCTAAACTATGCTATATAATAGGGTAGGTACCTCTTCTTTATCAGCCTCAGTTTCTTGGTATAACAATCCATATTTCCGGTTAGCAATTTCATCTTCAGATAAATCTGAGCTGTTGGTCTCATTTTCTTTGAGGCTAGTGAAGTTTTCGGTGCTAGCCTTTCCAGAGTTTCCCATTTGGAACAGAATCAATGGCCTACTTATCTTGTTTGATCCACAGGTGCTAATGTTTGTCTCTTCCCCAGATGATCCTTGCTGTAAAGATGCTTCCTGATTCTGCTGACTGGTCATTACACATGCAGTTCCCCAGCTATTGTTTAATTCTCCTAAATCTTGCATGAAACCTGGCCATAGGCTGTCCAAGTTTCCATCTAGAGAGTCTTGTGTGGGAGGAAAGGGACAGGAATCATAGCTAATTGACTGACTAGAAAACCCCCAGGAATCAGAACTAAATGTAGGATCCCAGCTGTCATCCCAGGGTTGTGTCTCCAACACTTTGGGTAAACTAATGTTAGGTTCTTCAGGCATACAAAACATTTCCCTATCCACCAATTCACCTTCCATATTCTCTAACTCAGAATTACTGAAATATGCATTAGTTGGATTCTCAAGCCCATGCTGCATAGCCATATCCTTGTCAAGGGATATACAAGTAGCTTTATATTCAATATTGTTATTCTCTTGAGAGATATTGAGGCCACAGTCTTCATATTTTTTGCAAAGCTCTTCTGCCTCTTTTGCTTCAAAATCATACCCAAGATTTCCAAACTCTGTAGAAAAATTGTCTTTGACTTGGAGTTTAGCAGTTCCTATAATACTTGCCATATCACTTTCCTGTGTGCATTTTATGGCCCCCTTACCCTCGCATGTTTCTTCAGGATCCTGACCCAGGGAACACAAAGCATTCTGCATTTCAAATCTATTATGTTCTAGAGCTGTAGAGTTGCTCATGTTCTTGAAATCTCTTCCAACTGTCTCCTTAACCATATCAGCCTTATTAAAGTCTACATCAAATTTCTGGGGACAACTATCAGTAATTGTTTCTCGTTGCCCATTTGTACATTCTAAAACTTGTCTAATTTCTACCTTGGTCTTTTTTATAGCTTCATTATCAGGTTGTCCTAAGGCCTTAAGACATTCAATTTCATTGAAGGACTCCTTGAGCTTAGGACCTCTGGTGTCTACCTTTTCACATGGGTCCGTATTTGTCCAGAAAGAGTCTTCTAAGCCCGGATTCGCCTCTTTTGTCATTTCCACACTAAATGGCTCTCCACCCAAAAAGCTGTCAGTTTTCACTGAAGACTTCTCAGCCAAAGTTTCACTCACTAAAAGCTGGTTATTCTCCACGAGATCAGTGTCATCGTCTCCACTATGACTAATGTCCAGGCAGGGTCTTAGGAAAGTGGCTTCATGTTCATTTGCATAAGCTGTCCATGATGCGCCATCCTCATGCTTGCCTACAGCAGGCAAAGTAGGAGTAGCTAGCATATCAGATGATTCTGCTGAGATTTCCTCTGCCTGAAGAAAAGGCATAGGACCACCAGCAGTTCTTTCCTGGCCCTCACTGGCTGCCTTCTTGAGGGAATCTGGATCTAGGCCCACATTGAGTGAACCTAAATCAGTTTGGGGCTTGTTAAGATCTTCTGTTGACCCACTGTCTGGATTTTCCTCCATGACCAGGTTACACAGGGAATGACTTTTTCGAGAGTCAGGCTTTAAATAGGTAGAAAAGTAAAGAAAAAAACATGATGAGCATGATAAAGGTTAGGGAGAAAAAAAATACATAACTCAAAATTAACTGACTAAATTAAGAAATTAATACAATTTACAATATCTGTAAGGGAAATCTACATTTGAAGAAAGCAACTACTTACCGGCTGCACCTCCTCATTATTGGTCTGTGAGGAAAGAAAATATTAAAAAGAAAAGATCAGAGAAAATGGAGAGGATATTTCATCATGTTACTGAAAAGAAGCATGTCAAATAAACCTAAAAACCCAGAGTGCATTTATAAACACCAACTAGCAATCAGAAGACACAATTAAAATACCTTAATTTCACAACAGATGAACAGACTTAACCATAGTTTCAACTGGGAAACTGTGAGCATCCTAGATCAATCCAAATCCAAAAATGCTCAGAAATTCCTAGAAGCTTGGCAACTCAAAGAAATCAGTCATCAATAGGCATATAGAAATAAACAACATTTACACACCATTCAAAAGAGACAAAGAAAGCTACAAAGGAAACAAAAAGACCAGAACACCTCTTACCAGCAATCAATCACCTGATAAGAGGATTAACTCTGGATTAACACCAGACAAAAAATCAAGCAGGAAACAATACCTTAATCAAGAAACTATGAAGTCAGTCAAACAATCAAGCAGAAAACAGACTAAACAAAGAACTACCAAGCAGAAAACAACACCCCCACCATCACTGACAGAGTAATCTACAGTATATAAACAGAGCAAACCCTACTCTCTTTTTACACTGAAAATGCTACTTAGCTGGAAAACAAAATGCCTGCAAGGAAACAAGTAAGCTCAAAGAATACCAAGAAGGTATTACAGATTGAGACAATGGAGCATCCAAGCCACGGCACAGTCCATGTTAGAGGGAGGGATAATGAGCACCAGCCTTGCTCTGTTCAACCAGTAAAATGACTTTAAAGTGCTTCTAGATTTGAAAATGGGTGTGGGGGGTGGGGGGTGGGGGGGG
>QLTV01003966.1:374718-388966 GCA_003457575.1 Thermophis baileyi
GAGTAATCAAAATGTTTCAAGCTTTTGTTTCATGGTCAGTCTGAATGCAGATAAAGATTATTTCCACTGGATAGAGACTACTCAGTGAACTAAAACCAATAAAACCAATTAATCCAATAACATTATGTGCTTTTGAATTATGTTTGTTTAATGTTCATTTACAAATTTATAGTACAAAGTATCTGTATCAGTAATTTGTGAATGATATTAATGTAACCAAAGAGTCTACATAATCTTTCCATCAGTGTAGGATTCTTTAAATTGTTTTCTGTAATTCACAATAAAGAGAAGAAAACAAGAAACAGTTGAGTATTTTTTTTCCATATCAGCATAATTTCTGTCAGTATTAAAAATTGTATCTATAAAAAAATTATTACATTACTCAGAGCTCTTTAACATTAAAGCAGTTTATATTCTTAAATTTTGTCACCACATATTAGTGGAATAATTTATAGTTTAAGAGGGTGATTTAAATATTATTTACAGATGTAATTATCAACAGATACTATTTGCCTCTATTAAATAATAATAATATGGCATATTTAATTTTTAATAATAATACGGCATATTTAATTTTTTCTTAAAGCAAGACAATTTCAAAATTTTGGAGCTACTATAAAAATACAGATACAGAAGATAACCTCAGAGACTTCTCAAACTAAATTAAAATCTGAGTTCAGAAATCAACATTTAACTGTTATTCTATTACTTATTCCTTTCCCTAACTTGCCTCTCAAAATTTAGACAACTTTTTTGTGATTGACATATTTTGCACATTAAAGTTACCATTGAAATATAAAACAAAAACAAGATAAAAAGAAATAAAAGCCAACCATACCGTCCACAGATCCCAAGGTAGCGTCTGAGAAGGGGAAAGAAGGACAATGTTCAAAACTTCATTTCTACATCTTTTTTATATTTGTTTTATCCAATGAAAAGGAATTCCAATTTTATATCTTTTTTATGTGCTGTAAAGCATAATTAGATAATAATGTAATTATACATGTGCATAACCAAAGTTGGCAAAGGAGTTAGTTATAGATTAGAGCAATGGATCTGGGTACATCCTAGCCCACCCCATACCATATTCCAAACATTTATATTTGTTTTATCCAATGAAAAGGAATTCCAATTTTATATCTTAAAGTGTAATTCTCCAGGAGTTTGCTGCTAAACCCCCCACTTGTGGTAAACTGGTAGCTCTCAAGAGCATTGTTGATAGCCATAATGTCCCTGATTGAATGATCACATCCCTTATTTTTAATTATTTTTTAAATTAAGAAAATAAAATAATAGCAAAAACAAAAAAGGAAAATAATACACAGGCATACATAAAATGAACTTTACACTACAGGTAGTCCTCAACTTATGACAACAATTGAATCCCAAATTTCTCTTGCTAAACAAGGCAGTTGTTAAGTGAGTTTTGCTCCATTTTATGAACTTTTTGCCACAATTAAGGAAATCACCACAGTTGTTAAGTGAATCATGTAGTCATTAAGAAAAAGTGCCTTCCCCCAATGATTTTGCTTGTTGGAAGCCATCTGGGAAGGTTACAACTGGTGATCATATGACCCTGGCACAGTGCAACTGTCAGAAATACATGCCAGTTGCCAAGCAACCCGATACCGATCACATGACCATGGGGATGCCACAACAGTCATAAGTGTTAAAAGTGGTCATAAGTCACTTTTATCAGCACTGTTGTAACTTCAAACAGACACTAAATGAACAGTTTTAAGTCGAGGATTGCCTGTATAGCAAAAGTTGAAATAAAAATCTGATGGCGAAAAATAGATTTCAAAAAAGTTTTTAAAAAAAGATAAAGAAAAAAACATTGTAACAAAAAGCATTCTAATCTCCCCCCCTTACTTTCTCCCCTCTTTTTCCCCCCTAGCTCTAATGCTACTTAATTTTTTAAATATTATTATACTTTGGTCATCTGTGATTATTGCTCATTTCTATTTGGGCCATTTAGATTTTTTTTTTAAATAATTTCTCTTTTTCTTCAAAAATTATATTCTAAGTGTCCTAGCTTGCCTTGTTATGTGATATGTTTTATTTAACGAAATTATTCCTGCTTGGATTTATTAGACTTCTGCTGTGAATGTATAGTCAGTTTTTCTGTTGCCACGCATTCTTCAATTTTAGTTTCTCAATCCTATCACAGTTTCATTTCTAAGTATATTTCAACGAACAGCTATAACAGTATAAGATAATCATAAGCATGTAACCAAGGACTTCTATCATAAAACAACCTTTTAAGAAGTAGATTTAACAGCTGTTCCTATTTAGGTTCATATCAGGTAAAGTATTCTTTTCCTGGATAATATGTTAATATGAAAAATTTCATTTACTAAAAATCAATGATATTATTGACTGCTTTCTTTGTGGCCTGTTTTAACTCTGCCATGATGCCTTTACACTTTTCAGATGCTTCTTTATTTACCTCTTGCCTCACAATCAGGAGGTTGTGAGTTCGATCCTAGGTAGAGGCAGATGTAGGGTCTCCTGCTTGGGCAGGGGGTTGGACTAGATTCCCTGCAAGGTCCCTTCCAACTCTGTTAATCTGTTAAAAGTTGCTGTAAGCTATTTTCTTCTTTCATTTTATACCAAAATTTAGAGTATAACATCTCAAATCACTAAACTAGTAAAAAATAAAAAAATAAAATAAAATAGTTACTAGTCAGATGGGAAATCATAATTCAATATAAACTTTTATATGCAGAGGTGACATTTTTTTTAAAAAATATCATTTTGAAACTGTAATCTATTACTGTTCATGTGTACGAACAGTACATTTTGCTTCAGTTCTCTAGAAACTTTTCTATTACAGAAATTTGTTTAAGCAAAGGTGGCATTATAGAGAACAAGACTGGTATAGCACCTAAGGAATCAGGCTAGAAACTTATAAGTTCTAATCCTGTATTAGGCACAAAGTCCTTGAGTGACCTTGGGCCAATCACTCCCTCAGCCCTAGGAAGGAGACAATGGCAAACCACTTCTGAAATTTTGCCAAGAAAACTGCAGGAATTTGTGTCCAGGTAGCCAAAAACTGATTTGACCAGGAGTCAAAAACTGATTTGAAAATGTGCATGCGTGTGCACAAGCCCACACCCACACCCACACAACATATATAATACAAGCAGCCAAATTTGCAATCATTTTTTGAAATATCAGATTAACAGATGTAAGTAGACAATCAGATTGACAGAAGTCTACTTTTTTACATGATTTCTGATACAGTGTATTTTTAAAAGTGTCAGTGGCTCCAGGTCCCAGGAACAAATGTTTAATTTAAATCTATTGTTAAGGACAGATGTTCTGTTAAGAATTTTTTAACACTTGTAGGGTTGAAATATCATTTATTAGTAAAGTCTGAAATATCAGCATTAATAAAATTTAAAAGTGAAGTGCTTTGGGAAACCTGAAACTTGGATTGATGAAATAGTTAATCTGCTGTTTCCAAATAAGACATGTAGCCCTACGTGGCATCAAAGCTACATGTTTACTCTGGCTCTTATCAAGCCTAACATCACATAACTCAATACTTTCTGTTATTCACTTCATTTCAAATATATGTTGCTAAACACTAAGAAAAATTCTAAATTCTGTAATCAGCATACATTTTGTAAACTGGCCAAAATTTTGCACATTTTTTATTATTAGTTTTAAGCCAATTTTGTATAATTTTGTCTGCTTCTGCAACATCTCCTAAGCCATTGCCAATCACTGCAAATTATATTAGCCAACCATATCAAAAAATTCTTTTTAATTGTTACACTTCTTTATAACCCTTAATATAAGAGTCAGCAACTTGCTTTTAGCTTTTAATAAATTAAAGCCGCATTTCTGGTTCCCACAGGATTGTGGTGTAAAACAACTCTGATTATGGGGCACGTAGTATCATAATAACATAATATTTAAAAATACCTGAGACATTGGGGAATGGGTTACCACAGCAGATGCATTATCAGGCTTGAAAGGATCAAAGTCAAAATCTAACAAAGACTCTTCTTTTTTAGCATCAGGAGTTTCATTCTGTTGGAATTACAACATTTTTAAAACATTTTTTAATTGGAATGTACAAATCATTTTTCTCATAAAATATACATCAGGGCAAATAATAAGGAAAGAGATTGGAATTCAGTGGCATTAGTCCATTCAGAATACAGGAAGTTGTCATGGATATAACAGGAAATGAATAAGATAGCAGACTTTTTCTGAATTAGTTTTCAATTGTTTCATGCAAGCCATTTTGTGAGGAATTCATGAATGATTTCATTAGCCCCACGCTCAGATTCAGTTAATATTTCATCATGTGTGTATTTTCCTTTAAATAAATACAATGTTAAGACTAAGGATCATGGACATTTACATAGCCAGTGCTCATCTTGGACAAATTTTAGTCATGCTCATCCAAGCACAGAGTTTTTGTGGGATTCACTACAAAATGTCACCAGGTTTTTGTGAACTAGAGGTTTCATCCCTAAATGTATAAAACAGTCTCAAATTAATGGAAATATTTTGTCAGTGACTAGAACAACTTATTCTATGTTTCACAGGTTGTATGTGAGTCATTCCTATCATCTCCATTAAAAAAAATGTGTCCAGTGTTCCCAGTCAACATTGCCAAGGTCTTTTGGTTTGGGATGAACAAGTTGTAGCATTATCCATCTGAATACATGACACTGGAGAAGACTGATACATTCAATCTGGACTCACCTGAGAAGGGGTTGTCACATTTATTTCTGGAACAAAGTTATCATCAAATAAACTGATGATATTTTCTTGTTGCATGTCTACCGTTGGTGTGAGTTTAGGCAGTGGTGGAACAGGAGGTCCTTTCCTCAGCTGAAAGAAAAATTAGTATGTTTGAAAGATTAAATGAGATATCAAAAGTATACACCATAATAATAATTATTTTTTCAGTGTTTCAGAACTAGGACTGGCAATTTGTATATCATTTAGGTGTAAAATATTACTGTCTTCAAGCTTTCTCCAAGTGACATTGTTTCTTAGTTCATAGAATGTCACAGCAAGTAAAATACATATTTTTTCTTGTATTAATCAAAGATGGGAACTTTAATATGCAATTCTTACCTTCCTTTTATTTCCCAATCTGGGAAGGATTCTTTTGCAATTCTTCAATTACTTATCTGAAGGATTGATGCACACTCCCTTTGTTTTATTTACTTGGTTTTTGTTATTCTGCCATATCTAATGGAGTCTTTGTTTTATACAGGTAGTCCTTAATTTATGACCACAACTGAGCCCAATATTTCATTGTCAAGCAAGGTAATTGTTAAGTGTGTTTTGCCCCATTTTACGACCTTTTTGCCATAATTGTTAAACAAATCAGTGCAGTTGTTTAGTAAACCATGCAGTTGTTAGGTGAATCTGGTTTCCCCCATTGACTTTGCTTCTCAGAAGCCAGCTGAGAAGGTTACAAATGATGGTCACATGAAAACTATAGCAATAGCAATAGCAATAGCACTTAGACTTATATACCGCTTCATAGTGCTGTACAGCCCTCTCTAAGCGGTTTACAGAGTTAGCATATTGCCCCCAACAATCTGGGTCCTCATTTTACCCACCTCGGAAGGATGGAAGGCTGAGTCAACCTTGAGCCGGTGAGATTTGAACCGCCGAACTGCAGCTAGCAGTCAGCTGAAGTAGCCTGCAGTGCTGCACTCTAACCACTGCGCCACCTCGGCTCTAAAACTGGTTGTAAGTCACTTTTTTCATTCTGTTGTAACTTCAAATGGTTGCTACACAAATGCTTGTAAGTCAAGGAGTATCTCTACAGCATAAAAGATAGTATTAAATTACACAACAAATATTTTAAAATACCAAAATTGTGTTCATGTAGTTATCTCTCAATCATTGGAAGCTCTGCTGAGCAGCTCCAATTTCACTATACCCCTCAAAATTGGCAGAATTGGTTTGTGCTACTAGCTGGGGAATTTCACATCATAAAGTTCCCAAATTTGAAAAACACTGCAGTGCTTTTTCTCAGGATCAAATCTGGGTGACAGCACAGGACTGCAGAGGAAAGGGAAATGAAAAAGATCTCTCAGCAATATTATCAGAGTCTCTTGCTTGTTATAGCACAAAGATGGTCAATTAGCCAAGGAACATACCCTCACAAATGGCTTTCATCTTGCCACTCAACCAATGAGGCAGGCAGAAATTGGGCTATGGTTAAGGATAATGCTTTCCATCTTATAGCAATAGCACTTAGACTTATATGCTGCTTTATAGTCCTCTCTAAGTGGTTTACAGAGTTAGCATATTGCCCCCAACAATTTGGGTCGCCATTTTCCCAACCTTGGAAAGATGGAAGGCGGCGTCAATCTTGAGCCAGTCAGGATCAAACTCCTTGTGCCATCATTGGACTTCCTATCTGGACAATTCATGGCATATAGAAGAGTTAGCAACCTGCGGAATTCCTACCGGCATGTTGAAGGACTACCCATTTCTGTCTGGCTGCAGGGAACTATATATTCAAAGCAGGGCTAGCTTTAGGGAACAGCCAAGCAGGCACTGGCCTAGGGTGCCAAAACTTAAAGACTACACATGTTGCCCCTCCTTTTGAATCATTCTAAAAATGAAAATCTTTATTATAACAGTCAGTATGGGCATCGTATAACCTTGAGTCAACTATATTTTTTATGCAGGTATTTTCTTCTCTTTTTTGCAGGTGTCATTTGCTCAAGAGGATAGAAATCTCCTGGAAACCAAATGTGACTCTTCCATGAAGTTAATATTACAATTAGTAAGGAGAAAGCAGAACCTCATCCAACAGTGTGGAATGGGGATGAGCGGCTGCAGAGTATTTTTCCCATGAATACCATGCCATTAATATTTTATCCATCCTGGAATGGCAAAATCCTTAGCAGGACAATTTTTACACATTTTCTAGATAGTTTTTGGATCATGAAATCTTTGAAACTAGTTAAATGTTATTTTAAGTATTTGTACAGTCAGTTACTCTGTTTAGATAAGTACATACTGAGCAGTAGTGGGTTCTAAAACCCGTTGCTACCGGTTTGCGCGCTCGCTTGCGCGCATGACACTTCTGTGCATGCGCAGAAGTGTCCCAGGCGGGTGGGTGGAGCCTCCCACCACCACCGCTACCGGATCGCAGAACCGGGCCGAACCGGGAGCACCCCACCGCTGATACTGAGCCTAAGAGAGATAGTACAGGCTCTCATAATATTACTATCGGTAGTATTTCCTATAGGTAAAAATGGTGTCTGCGAGGCTGGCAAGGAAGAAGAAATAGGAAGACATAAAAGAAAAATTACTCCGGGAAAAAGGGAGAAAAATAATGGCTGGCAAGCAAAGGTGAATCTATATAGGATTGGCTATTAAAATTTTGTTTATCCCAGGAGATCCTGGGTCAAGATTCTTGAAATAATCGTGAGTGAAGTGGAGTCCACAAATCCATTGAAGGAAGAGTACTTGCGGTGGAACATTTCTATGCAACACAAATAAAGCATGTGTCAATAAACCAAAAGCCACAGAGACTTCTGTTGTGGACAATAACTATCTTCTGTACTGAGAATCTGAAAAGAAATTTAGCATTTGTGCATTTTGGATATTCTAATCTGTGAAAGATAATTTAGTTGGTCATCAGCAGACCTAGCCAGAATTTCTTCAACAGCCACTAGCATGTAAAGCTGACACAGATTAGTAAACCACCAATGACAAAAGAAATAAAATCACATTCAGGAAAAGAAATTATATCCCTTTTATATCAGGAGGATAAAAATAGACAAGCTAGGTTTGCTGCTTAGACCGATATAAGAGGCAACTGGAAGCTTTTAGCTCAAAATTGATTTCACCAAAATAACCTTACATTGTGATTATGAGTGCCAAAATATTATCTGCATTATGTTACCTGTGAAGGAGATTTAGGACGTGTAGGTCCTGGAGAACTCGGAGTTGCCAATGTATGATTTGCATTAGCTTCAGGACTAAGTGGTGGGGAAGTCTCTTCAGGTGGTGACGGAGTTTTTGCAATTCGGAGTGGACCAGAATCACTAGGGGAATGCAAAATATTAATATATGTAAAGTATACTCATTCTCAAGGAACATCTGGGGACACTTACAAAAGAAAATAAAAACATTTAACTTATTTATGTTATCTATAAAATGCAATAAATCCTAGAAACCAATCTTATACAGTATTTGCTTAGATTATGATTTTATAGGCTCCTTGTTTTCCTGAATTCTAAAAATCCATATTATCTACGACAACTGATATAATAACTGTTTGTACAACTTTCCTACATTATACAGAATGAAGTGAATGTGAGCACTTAATATAGTCCTAGCTTAATTTTATGAACATCTACAAAGATATTTTACTTTCTTATTTTTCATGCACTGACATGTGAAGAATCAACATTCAGATTTCATCTCTGAGCATAATCTTTGATTATACGGCATTGCTAACTTTCACTTCTGAATATCAATGCTCATCAGATTTTATTAGAAAATATTTCTCTATATCTCTCTGTATTACCATTTATATATCATGTCCTACTTTTAATATATATTTCATTATAAAGTACATATTATGGCCCTTGGCTTTTAAGCTATAATAAGAAATATATTTGGAAATGAAAACCATTGAGCTAGTCACTGAATTAGTGAAGTTTCACTGTACTATAGTTTCAGTGTTAAAGAGCCAAACATTTAAGCATCATTTTGGGTTAGGTGCCCAAACCCTACCTAAGATTTATAATTTGTAAAAATACTAATGTCATATTCTGAAGGTACATGCAGCTATTGTACTCTAAAAGCATCACAACAAGAAGAAATGTGGTTTTCAACATCTTTGTGAAGCACTAAAGTAATACATGATTGTTCAAATTTCAATCATGTTTTCTATACTAAAGCAGAGCAATATCATTTTTAAAATACAAAAAACCTTGGTGTTCACTCACCACCTCTTTCTATGGAAAGAGAAGAAATATAAAAGAGCAAGTTTTAATAAAAGAAAGAAGGAAATGTTATTTTTTTCTTATTTTATTTGCCTCTAATTTTCAAGGAAGGTATAGCTACAAGAGACTTCATAGAGTTTATAAATATTTCTTGTGCAAACATGCCTGGTGCAAAAGAGATGTGCTTTCAGAAAGTGTAATGTATTTTTGAACTCAATCACCTTCAGACATTTCAATGATTTATTTAGGTGCTGCTTTAATGTTGTTTTCTTGTTAAAAATATTTGAATGGTTCCCCAATCCCAGGCAATCAAGATTTATATAGTCCACTCTTCACCTAGCCTTCAGATAAAATAGACTTTACGTCCCATAATCAGAAACCAGTCTGAACAATCCCCATAGTCATGCTGGTAGGCATCAAAGTAGATGAAGACCAATCCATCTTGGTTGTGGAGACATGATGCAGCCAGTTAAACAGTATCAATACACTGTCATTCAGCACACCAGTCATGACACAAAACAAATCCATAATGAAAATATCCTGAATGGCTACTGGAGTGATAGGTACAGTTTTAGTATGTCTAATAAAACTAGTGCAAACACTTTTCTTGGGGAGAAATTTGCAAGATATTTCCCATTTTGACCCCCCTTAATCTTTTTAAGTATTCTACTGATCTTTGTGTATTATATCATTTAATAATATCATACTTAGACAAATAAAGAAATAGAAAACCGAACGATTAAGAAAACATTTTCCTTTTTAAATTAATTTCCTTTGTGTTTTTCGAAGATATTCACCTCCTCCCCCCACTTGCAAATTTGGAGAAGGAGGGAAAAGGATTAACTATTTACTAAATATTTTTCCTTTTAAATGAATCATAAAATAGTTATGATGTCAATGAAACTAGTCTAACTTTAGAAATGCTCACAGCATACCAATAAATAAAATAACATGCGAAAGGACAAATTGTTTCAGATTGTTTCAGTACTGGAAAAAGTTCAACAAGGAAATAAAAGCTTGTCTCTAGCTAGCAGGTACAATAACTACATTTTGCCTTTATTAGGTGGACACATTGTGTTCTTTTTGAACCTTGTCTAATGTAGACCAGTAATGATAAGTTTCTTCTTACTCAGCTTTGATTCCTGGTGATACATTCATCCAGTTTTCTTGACAGTTTTACCAAAGTATCATTTTTCCAGATGATTTCTGGCCTCCCAATCTAAAGCTGTCATTGATTAGAGCCTAGATATCTTCCTGCAATCATATAACCAACCACAGTTCTTACCAAGGTCCTTCAGTTCTTAAGACTAATTGAGAAAACTTAGGGAACCATGAAATTACCATCTCAATTAGAAGGCTAGATTGCATTAATTAACAAATGATCATCTCAAGAACTGCAGTTACAGGTAAGAAATTAGTTCTTTTTATCATGAATGAGCTCTATACCTAAGGAGTATCTGGTTGCTATCAAATGACCAAAGAAAGGAGAATTATTCTAGGATCAGTATCTCTCTGAGAAGTCCAGATTATAGTGCTGGATTAGGGTGGAAGATTGAGTCTCCATTGGCAAAATAACTTAGACAGAAGAACACCTTAAAGGAAGTTTGCTGAAATCACTGTGCCAAACCTGAATTTGATTTGGGTGTGGGATTGTTTGTATCTTTGGGTATTCTAATATGAATTCAGTTTGACACAGTTTGGAGTTGCAGGAGGATAGAGCTCTCAGTCATAACATCATAGCTAGCTGATGAGTCATGCACATTCCAACGGCTGGATGACCAGAAGAGGAGGAGAGAAGTCACCAAGCAACCAGCTCCCATCCTGGTTGGACAATGTGACAGGTTGTTTTGGAAAACTTAAGAATCTGAAACTTAAATTGGGGTGAAAAGCCCAGCAATTTCAGTACTGGCTTTTCACCAGTTAGTGCCAATATGGTGCATCTAAATAAATTTCTACTTTGAGAATGCCTTGGAGTTCACTTTATGATAGATGCATTACTTGGAACCTGACATTAAGCCAGTACTGTCCAAAAAAAGAAAAAACCATACTTCGCTCCAACTGGAGCTACATTCTGGGGTCCTGAGCCCCGGTGTTGTGGCTTGCCCGAGTCCCGGCCATGGGGTGGCAATATCATTCTGTATCTCCGGCACCTGAGTCCGCGACCGAGGAGGACGCAGGGCCAGAGGATGATAATCAACCAGGGCCTTCTGCACCTCCCCAGCAGGAGTTGAGTGACTCAAGTGGAGAGGAGGAGCCTCTGATTGATGCTAGGGCACGCAGGGCAGCTAGCCGGCAAGAGTGGCTCTGTAGGAGGAGGTCTCCTCACATGTAAACCTGCAGGCAGATGGGCCACGCCCTAAGACTATTTAAGGTTTCATCAAAGCTGAAACCCTACGCAATTATTTTCCTGGCTGATGTCAGAACTTTGGTTATCTCAGTTGGAATAACTCCAGTCCGGGCTCTTGGCCAACTCCAGTAAGTGAGGATAATTCTGGACTTAATGACCTGTTTGCATTTTTGTATTTGGAATCCTAGCCAAAGTGTTCTTTGATTTTCAACAAGAACTATGTTGAAAAACCTGTAACAAACTTACTACTAAGCTGCATTATTAGCGGTAAAGTCTTCTTTGTTTTTGCAAACAGTGTGTATGTGTCATTTCCTGGGGGCTTGCCGTGCTGGGTCACAACACCCGGCTGCTCCCTGGTCAGCCTAGGGAGTAGGAAGACTCAGGGAAGATGAAGGACGGGAGAGAGCTGGACGAGGGCGATGGGGGCTGCCTGAATGAGCGGCGAGCCCCTGTGAATGCCCGGCAATGGGCCAGATCGGCAGTGGAGGGCGCCTGGCTAAGACACGCACAGCTGGCACCCAGCAATCCGAGCTCAGCCAGGGGAAGCCTACTGGAGGAGTCATCGAAGGGACCAATGGCTGTAGCCACCTGAGGAGGAGAGTGGTGCCTATAAGCCCTAGGTGAGTCGGAACCGTACGATCCCCTGAAGTCGGCCCACAATCGAGGCTGGAGGATCTTCCCGAGGGGCCCCTGTGGGATGAGCTACACTGCCCACAACTCCAGCCGGTGGGTCCGGTGCAGCCTGGCGGGAACTGCAACATGGGCTATGGCTGGCTCAACTCACCGTGGGCTTTCGTCCCTCAGCCGCCGCAGCTGCCAGGGCCGAGGCAACCCGGAGGGAACCACGATGCCAGTTGCAGCTGGTGCAACTCGCCGTGGGCTCTCGTCCCCCAGCTACCGCAGCTGTCAGGGCCGATGCAGCCTGGAGGGAGAGACGACGCAGCCTGCGGCTGGCTCGTCTCACCGAGGGCCCTCACCCTGCAGCCGCTGGAGCCGCTGGAGCTGTTCCAGCCTCACTACCAGCAAGCTGCCTTCCCTCCGCTCAACAGAAGCCCACGGCCGAGGTGCCGGCTCAGCTGGCGGTTTCCCCTGCGACCGGGAGAAACTCCCACCATGCCCGTAAGAAGGCTCGGTAGAGGCCACCAAAGCCTCAACCAGCAGAGCCTCTGCAAGACAGACCCTGGGGAGCCGAGAGTTGAGGGTGGGGCCTCTTCCCCCTCACCTGCCGCTTCTCCCCGCTGGCTGGTCGCACCACTGCAAATCAAGCGGCAGCCGCCGAAACACCGGCTCTGCAGGCCTCTGCAAAGCAAAGTGGAGAGAGAGCTGGAGGAATCTGATGAAGGGGAAGATCCCCCCTCCTCAACAGACACCCGCTGACCCCTCATCAGAGGCAGCATGGGGTGAAGTGCTGAAGGGAAATTCCCCAGG
Source organism: Thermophis baileyi (assembly GCA_003457575.1). Classification (NCBI taxonomy): domain Eukaryota; kingdom Metazoa; phylum Chordata; class Lepidosauria; order Squamata; family Dipsadidae; genus Thermophis; species Thermophis baileyi. The sequence goes on from QLTV01003966.1 coordinate 387,448, forward strand.
CAAATCCAACTAGCTGAGAAACCTACAGAGCAGCTGGGGCTCCCTACAGATGGCCAGACCAGAGGCCAGGAGGGAAGGAGGAAAATCTGCCTGGCAGGCTGCAGAGGTTTCCACCCCCCCACCAGCGATGATGAGGGCGAGGACAACCCAATAGTGAGTGAACCAATCCACCTCTTTGCTGTAAAATCGAAGATAATAATGCCAAAGACTGGGATCCACGAGGAATGAGAGGCGATAATCGACATGGGTTGCACCCGCTGTTTAATTAACCTGCCCACCGTCCTCAAACTGGGAATCAGGACGAAGAAATTGGCCCGACCCATACGTTTTGAGCAGGTTGATGGGTCGTTAATCGGTGGGGGCCCTGCCACACTCCTTACCGAACCCGTGAGACTAGAAATGGGGTGACACAAGGAACACCTCCATAGTAGCACCAAGGATGAGAGAAGCAGTGATACTTCTCTCTTGGTGTGGCTGGACAAGTGGGCGCCCATTATCACCTGGAGGGACGGTTACCGAGAGATAAGGATTGGGATAGGGCCTCACCCCCCAAGTCCAACGGCTGGAGAAGAAGCCTCCCAACCACGAGACAACACTAAGTGAGACGAGATGGCTACAGCCACCACGCAGCCACCCCCAGATCCCCAGGGAGTACCGGGATCTTGTAGAGGCATTCAGCGAAGAAGAGGCAGGCATGCTGCCACCCCACCGTCCGACTGACTGTGCCATCGAACTCGTACCAGGGGCTAAACTACCCAAACCAAAGATGTACTCCATGACCCCAAAAGAGATGAAGGAGCTAAGAAAGTACATCGACACTAACCTAGCCTGCGGATTCATCCAGCCGGCGAAATCCAAAGTAGCCACCCCAGTCTTCTTCAGGGAAAAGAAAGACGAGTTGATGAGGCTGTGCATGGATTTTAGGGGGATTAACGCTGTATGCGTGGAGAACACCTACCCACTCCCCCTTATGAAGGACATGTTGGCCCACCTGGCCAAGGGGAAGGTGTTTACTAGACTGGACCTATGAGAGGCTTACTACAGGGTTCTAATAAGAGAAGGAGATGAGTGAAAGACTGCTTTCAACTGCCCCCTCGGTAGTTTCCAGTTCAGGGTGCTGCCCTTTGGGCTACAGGGAGTATCCACAGTTTTCATGCAGCTGATAAACGAGGTACTGCATGACCACCTGTACAAAGGGGTCCTCGTGTACTTGGATGACATTCTCATCTTCACAGAAACCCTAGAGCAGCGGTTCTCAACCTGTGGGTCGCGACCCCTTTGGGGGTCGCATGACCATTTCACAGGGGTTGCCGCACGTGATAGCCTGCCATTTTGGTGCCACCGTCACTGCAGGGGTGAAAAGGTCCCGGTTCGGCCGTGCTGTGGGTCGCCGGACAGCTGGTAGCCCGGACGCCGCCATTTGAGTTCTACCCTCTGCGCATGCGCAGAATGCTTTGCGCATGCGCAGAGGGTAAAAGAACCCAAATGGCGGCGTCCGGGTGGGTGGGCGAAGTCTCCA
>QLTV01003966.1:389081-424506 GCA_003457575.1 Thermophis baileyi
GCTAGTACACCAGGTGTTACAAAAACTCCTGGTGGCCAAACTATACGCAAAGCTGTCAAAATGCGAATTCCACAAAACCCGCCTAGACTACCTGAACTACCGAGTGTCAAGCGAAGGAATAGAGATGGATCCAGGTAAAATAAGAGCGGTACTGGATTGGCAACCCCTCCGCATGCGCAAGCAACTACAAAGTTTCCTGGGATTTACAAACTTCTACCAGCAATTCATCCCTGCCTTCGCTGAAATTGCCCGGCCTATTACCGAACTGTTGAAGATGGGGAAGGGCCCGCAACAGCCACAACTGAATCAACCCTTAGAATGGACCCTGGAGTGCCAACGCGCCTTCAAGCAGCTGAAAGGATTGTTCGCCAAAGAGCCGACCCTCGAGCACCCCAACCCAGAGCAGCCTTTCAGATCCAAGCCAATGCTAGCGATGTGGCCATCGCGGTGATCCTCCTCCAGAAAGACACAGAGGGCATCTTACATCCCTATGCGTACACCTCCAGGAAATTGACAGAAACCAAGCAGAGGTGGGCAGTGTGGGAGAAGGAAGCTTATGCGATCCGATGGGCCCTACTGATCTGGAGACATTTCTTCAAGGGAGGTCCTGTGCTTTTTGAAATATGGACTGATCACAAAAACCTAGAGGCACTAAAGACACCTCGCAAACTCTCCTCAAAACAGGTCAGGTGGGCGCAATACTTGAAGTGTTTCAATTTCGAACTGAAGTACATCCCGGGGGGGAAGAACCTTCTAGCTGATGCTCTGTCGCGGAAACCACAATACCACAGCAAACGGGAAGAGGTGGTTCAAGCGTTGATACCTCCTCCTCAACCAGCATCGCAAGCGCTGACCCAAGGCCAGGCCACCTGAAGGAGAGCTGCGGACGGCGGAGGGATGACCCAAAAGATGAAAGACAAGCTACCAGCTGACCCATGGCACAAGGACAACCCAGGAATGCTAACCCTTAAGGACGGAGTGGTCTGGAAGTGATAGAAATTGTATGTGCCCAACAGCTTGTGGCTCCAGGTCCTTCAACAAAGTCACGACTCCAAGCAAACAGGGCACTTCAGCTACCTGAAGACCCTGTACATGGCCAGGCGACAATTCTGATGGCCGAGAATGAAAAGAGTCATTGAGGACTATGTAAAGAGCTGTGCCACTTGCGTGGCGATTAAGACAAGGCCGGGGAGACCCTCCCGGATTACTCCAGAAAGTGGCAGACCCGTCTTGATCCTGGGAAGAGATAGCTATGGATTTCATCATCGAACTCCCTGAGAGTGGGGGGAGTATGGTCATTTGGACCGTCGTAGACTTGTTTTCCAAACAGGCCCATTTTGTGGCCTGCCCAGAACTCCCGTCTGCGTGGAAGTTAGCTAACCTATTAATTAAGCATATCTATAGGTTGCATGGAGTCCCCCACAGAATCATTTCCGATTGGGGGGTCCAATTCATGGCTATGTTCTGGAGGGAGTTCATGAGGGCCATCGGGTCCTTGCAAGGACTTAGTTCTGCATTTCATCTGAGTACTAACGGGGCCGTAGAATGGGCTAACGCCATGGTGGAACAGTACTTAAGATGTTATGTCAACTATCAGCAATCGGACTAGGCGGACTTGCTATCATTTGCTGAGGTGGCGTACAATAATGCCATGCACAGCAGCACTGGCCTGACCCCCTTCCAGGTGACGAGTGGAGTGGAATTTGTCCCTATGCCAGAGCTCCCTAGGGAACCCCCCTCCTCCATGTCACTAACGGAGTGGATGGAGTCGTTGAAGAAGGCATGGGAAAATATGAAACAGGCCCTAAGCAAAGCAACGAAGGCATATAAAAAACAGGCCGATAAGCACCGGTCTCCCCAACCGGAATTTAAGGTGGGGGATAGGGTTTACTTGTCCACAAAATATCTGAGGTTAAAACTAGCCTCACAGAAGCTCAGTCCCAAGTTCTTAGGACTGTTCCCCATAGTGAAGGTGGTAAACCCGGTCATGGTATGCCTTCAACTCCCCCGGTTACTGGGGAAGGTACATCTGGCATTCCACTGCAGACTGTTGAAACCTGCAGTGAGCTCACAACTCCAACCAGTGGGTCGGGCACCTCCCAAGCCCATGGTGATCGAGGGTCAAACCCACTACAAGATAAAGAGAATCTTAGACTCGAGGGTGCAATGAGGGTAATTGGAATACTTGGTGTATTGGAAGGGGTACTCACTTTCTGAGGCCACCTGGGTGAAGAGTTGGAAAGTAAGCACAGATAAATTGGTAAAACAGTACAATGACAAGTACCCTCAGAAACCCAAGGGGCCTCCCAGGGGAGGGAGAGGGGGCTAGTGGCATTGACTAACCCCCACTGTGCTGATCTCTTGGGAGGGGGGGTGTCCCTTCTGTTGAGGGGGGGCAGCCTGTCAAGCCTGAATTTGATTTGGGTGTGGGATTGTTTGTATTTTTGGGTATTCTAATATTAATTCAGTTTGACACAGTTTGGAGTTGCAGGAGGATAGAGCTCTCAGTCATAACATCATAGCTAGCTGATGAGTCATGCACATTCCAATGGCTGGATGACCGGAAGAGGAGGAGAGAAGTCACCAAGCAACCAGCTCCCATCCTGGTTGGACAATGTGACAGGTTGTTTTGGAAAACTTAAGAATCTGAAACTTAAATTGGGGTGAAAAGCCCAGCAATTTCAGTACTGGCTTTTCACCAGTTAGTGCCAATATGGTGCATCTAAATAAATTTGTACTTTGAGAAAAAAAAATGCCTCGAAGTTCACTTTATGATGGATGCATTACTTGGAACCTGACATTCTGTTGATAGGAGCCCTACCTAGTATTTGGGTGTGTGTGTGTGTAATTCCCACCAAACTCTAGAAGCCTCTCTGTCCAGGCACAAAACCCACATTTGGAAATCAGAGACCACAGTCAGAAGATATAATCTCCATAAAGCAAAGCAATAACTAAGATGCTCCCTCTTCCTGTAGGCTGCTCTCATTTCCCAGCTGAATGCGTTCCATCTATTTTGCATTCATTTATATTTGTTACAAAAAGGAATATGAAAATTGCATTACTAATACATTATCTCCAAATATAGTACACATATATAGTTTTATATTATTTTAGTTCCTTTGAGCTGCCAAAATTTGGGGAACTGAGAAATCCAGATGATAACTGCATATTGAACTGCACATGAATTGGAAATTACCGGTGAAGAAAGTTTGCACTGGAACTGGCAAAGAATGGCTCCCTTAATCATCTCTAGTAAATATCCAACCTCTTTCCAGTGCAACATATAATTTACTTTTACAAAATTATATTGAATTTCTAACAACTAAAGTATCCTTTTAATGCACAGATAAGGACTGATAGAAAATATGAACACACATATTCAATAAACATTTTTTTACTATTAGCTGATTTATTTCACTCTGTCTAATAATCAGGTCATATTATTTGTACATTTAGCTGCAGTTTGATAAAAGATTTTTACCTGGGTGCCCCAAGGATTGTGAAGGCTTTGTCAGCATGCTGCTCTCCCAATTTAGTTATCACCTCATAAAGTTTGTGGCAGAGCTGAGAAGAAAAACCACCACAACAAAACTGTCATTTTAACAAAGCTATTTTAGTATTTGTGGAGTATAACACAATTTTTTTTCACACAATGGAACTAAGGTTAAATACAATTTCAAATATAGGACATTATTGCAGTCACACAAATTACAAGCATAAATGCAAAATTTCACACTTAATACTTATAATATACTAAATAAGAGTTTGTTTGCTGGGATGATTCAATGAAAAAATGAAGGAGAAAAATGGTTTATAAATGCTTGGTGTCATTTATATAAATCAGAACAAAGACAAGATGCTTTTCAGGTTTAGCACCTTAGAATTATGAAGCTCAAGTTATGGTTAGATAGGGTGCTTTAATCAACTCTAAAATCTAACAAAATCTGTTACAATTATGTCATCTACAATATATAGAAAAGGCTAGGGAAGCAGCTATCTGAGAGTTCACGAACATAGGGATCCAGTGGGCTCCTTCTTGCTGTCTAGTTCTTACCCCACACCTTCAACAAATTTGATTGCATGAAGTACAGCTATGAATTTCCACTTCTCTTTGCTGCCACATCTAATGGTTGTTCAGATATTTGTAGCACAGACACAGTAGCCCAAGCATGAACTTGGAACTATCTCGGAACAGCAGCAGCACAGACAAATGGGGGGAATGAGAGTGTACTGGCACTATTACCTCCCCTTTTATAGTACTAAATTTATTGTTGCAATAATAGCCTGAATATGCACTAGAAGTGGAAGACTTGGGGGTCTGGATACCTTTCTAGGAAACTGCTACCAGTCTTGCACTCATTTTCCTCCTTTTTCCTTGTGAAGTAATAAAGAAAATTGGCCTAACAAATTTGAGCAACAGCTCCAGATGATTCGTAGATGGCAGCAAATTAGACCATGAAATTACCATTGCCATCTAGTGTTCATCCAAATGTGTACAAGCCCATATAATCAGTATGCCTAGAAGAGTTCACACATCTAAAATTTGAGGATCGCTTGTGCTGTGCTCATTAATGGATGTATTCTATTGAGAAGAGAAGAAGGAGATAGAAATACTTGGGGGTGACTGAAGAGGAGAGGAGATATTTTTATTGGCTTCATTCTTCTGATGCAGCATAGAAGGAACAGCCATATTGCACTCAAGTTACCTTTCTCCCACCCATCCTGAAGTTCCTTAACCCAGACAGACCTTGATTCATGAGTTTTTTCATCATTGGGAGCCTGTTAGAGAGATATGTTTTTGGAGGTCCGAGTCCCAAAAGCCCAACTTACACCTTTGGCCATATGCCAAATTCAACCTCCTATACAATTGATTTGAAGAAAAATTAAGGCCAACACAATAAATGGAATTTATTGCACTGGAATTTATTTGGAAAGATCTTCATTGCATTAGATCTAAATATACCTTCTTCTCCAGGGTTGAAATCTGAAAATACAAAATTTAAATGGCTAGCAGAAATCAACTATGATTCCTTGTAGAATTGCTTATGTATAAATTGCTTACGTATAAAGCTGCTTTTACAGCTATTAATAGCTTGCAATATATGTGGCAACACTCTGCAGCTGAGAATGACTCCAATTTAATATTGAATGCAATTAACATTGAATCTACTAAGACAGAAAATTGATAGATTGGTAAAATAGATACCATAATTTAATTAATATGGTATTCAGTAAAGGACAAACTTGACCATGGGTCAGTGCTGCCAGTACTTCTCTATCATTATTGCATCTGCAGATTGCTCCCCTGCAGCCCTACTTTGGATGACACATGTCCTGTTGGGCATAGAGAAACTCTAATGGGAATGTGGAGGAATTTTGTAGCTTCTGTTGCATAAAATTGGATTCATTCCTTGGGTGCTGGCCTTGTTCCAGGTCCAGGAAAGATGCCCGGAGAAGAGTCTTGTCAATTTAGCTGGGAAATCTCAGTTTGAACCTGAGAAAGTAGACAGCAGTGGATAGCAGTATTCCATTATTTGAGGGGCTGCTACAGAGAAGATGGGGTCAACTTATTTTCCAAAGCACCAGAAGGCAAGACAAGAAACAATGGATGGAAACTAATCAAGGAAAGAAGCAACTTAGAACTAAGGAGAATTCTAGATAAACTTTCTAACAGTAAGAACAATTAACCAGTGGAACAGCTTGCCTTCAGAAGTTGTGGGTACTTCATCACTGGAGGTTTTTAAGAAAAGACTGGACAAGCACTTGTCTCAAACTGTATAGGGTCTCCTGCTTAAGCAGGAGGTTGGACTAGAAGACCTCCAAGGTCCCTTCCAGCTCTATTCTGATTGATTGTAAGATAGACAGCTACACCAATTTGATGCAACAAAACAATACCTTTAAAACTATCAAATAACATCTGTATATCCCAGGTCAAATCTAACTAATCTCCAAATTTAGATTACCCTAAATTGGAGTTCACCAACATTACTGCCTTTGCGGACCAGGGGGGGGGAGGGGATGGTTCTGCGCAAGTGGCGGGCAAGCGTACATATGCATGCACAGGTTCATTGCATGAGCAGTGGGCATGCGCACCCATCCACAAAGGGAGTGCGTGTGCTTGCCCGCTGCTTGTGCAAGAGGGGAAGCATGCGTGCACACATGCTCACCACAGCTTGGTTCCAATCGGCTTTATAAAATGATTGATTTATAGATTATGTGCCATCAAATATGTGTCAACTCTTAACAAGCACACAGATTGTCTCTGTGATGATCTGTCTCCAAACCTGTCCTTCAGGCCTTCTAATAATGCACCCATTGCCCCTGTAACTGAGTCCAGTCATCTTTTCCTCTTTCTGGAAAAGAAAAGAGAATGACCAAGAGAATGTTGGTCATTCTCTTTGCTTTTCCAAGGCCTTCATAGCTTCTCTACTGCACTGCTTTTCAACCTTTTCACAGATTGTACCACTTTTAGGATATGGCAATATTTGAGTACCACCAGGCGCCTAGCAAAGTGTCAAAAATGTGATGACCAAAAAAAAAAAAAAAGGAAAAAAGTGATAAAGTACAGGTCGTCCTCGACTTACAACAGTTCGCTTATGACTGTTCAAGGTTACAACCACACTGAAAAAAATGACTTATGACCATTTTTCACACTTATAGCCATTGCAGCATCTCCAGGGTCACGTGATTTACATTCGGATGCTTGGCAACTGATTCATATTTATGACAGTCGCAGTGTTTCAGGGTCATGTGATCCCCATAAATTTTGGGCTCAATTGTGGTTGCAGGTTGAGGACTATCTGTACACCCACTTACCACACTTTTAATGGGAAACTTGTGCCTGTTTCTCTGACATTAATCTTTGCCCCTTCTCTTCCTCTGCTTGTCTCAAAGAAGCCTGTCCCCTTCTCCATCTCTCTTTCTCCATCCCCTTCTCTTTCCCATCATCTTTTTTTATCTTTTTTAATCTCCCTTTCCTGTCAAAAACTCTTCCTTTTATATCCTTTACTCTCTCCACCTTCCTCCTCCTTTTCTCTTTGGTACAGCTCAGCTGACTCCTCTTCCCAAGATGTGCGCTGCTCTCGGAAGCGCCAATCAACTGGAGCCGCACATGCAGATCTTGGGTGCTCAGCAGAGCCCCAGCAACGCTGTAGCTCCAGCTGACTCTCCCAGAGACCTGTGTGGCACTACCACTGCTTTAGCTCATCCCCCCACTACACTTTTACCACTTTTTTTACATTGCTTTTCAACCTATGGTACATGTACCACCTGCCAGGTGCTGAAGTACCACCCATGGTACGCATACCACGGGTTGAAAAGCAGTGCTCTACTGAATGCATATGGCATATTTATTGACTGTTTCATATTTTTGTATAATATGAGAGGGCGGGGCTGATGTCACGGCAAGACGAAGTGCATCACGGAAAGCTCCGTGAGACCATTGAAATCCCAGCTGCCAGGTGGTCCTAATTGGACCTAAATCACCTCGTAGGTGTGATAAACGAGGGGAGCACACTCCGCTGGTCTCAGGGAGTCCGCAAACTCCCTGATTGATCCAGAGAAGCTCCCTAAACTGACAACTGGGAAGGCAGCCATTGTGAGCTGCTACAAAGCTGGGGCAGTCACCGGAAGAATGAGAAGAAGGAAGGTGTGATCGATCTGGGTGAGATACTTTTAATACAGGACTTTTAGATGTTTAAAACTTTTTAAAGAAGAGCCTCCTCGGGAATAACAGAAGAAAGTGTGACTTAAAAAGAGGAGGTGGAATTGGTTGTTTTTTTCCATCTCCGGAAGAAAAGCTGCGAGGAAGGCTTTTGGAGCCAGTATTAAAAAAAAAGAAAAGAAAGAAACTGTCTTATAAGGATTTGCTTGAAGAGTAAAGTTAGAAATCTGGACTGGGTATCTTAACTTTTAAATTTGGAATTATTGGTTAATATAAAAGTGACTATGAACTTTGTTTTTACTTATAAACATCGCATTTTATAACTTGCTTTGAGATATACAGTTAAAAGAGGAAGAAAGAGGGGAGCAGAGCAACAGTACTATCTACAGGCAAAAGTGAAAATTGGAAGACATAAGAGAGAGAAAAGGTAAGTAACCTTGAGAGCCTGTGAACTAAATTGATAAGAAGTTGTTGAAGAATTAAGATAGAGAGCAGAACACTGGAATCCTTTCTTTTTTTGAATAGTGTAGCTCTTGGAACTTAAAAGGGAAAATATAAGGCAAAGTAAACAAAAGCTGAATAAGGCAAACTTCCCTGGCTCTTTGAATAAGGTCTCTCTCTCTCTCTCTCTCTCTCTCTCTGTCTCTCTGTCTCTCTCTCTCTCTCTCTCTCTCTCTCTCTCTCTCTCTGTCTCTGTCTCTGTCTCTGTCTCTCTCTCTCTCTCTCTCTCTCCTGCTGCTCTGTGAACTCTCTCTTTGAATATAAACATTTGGTGATTGTATTTTTGAGGCTTGGTGGGCAGATTTGGATTACAAATTATTATTTTATTAACTCCTTTCCCTGTGATGATTTTTATTGCTGCTCTGTGAACTTTCTCTTTGGATACAAACATCTGGTGGTTGTATTGGGGGGTGGTGTTGGTGGGCCAATTTGGATTACAAATTGCTACTTTGCAAATTTTTGTCTCAATGATAAACTTTGATTAGGATTTGAAGAACCTGAAGAAGTACTTTTATAAATTGACAAAAACTGGATTTGAATTATAAATTATATTTTTATCTTTCCCTTGGATTGTAATTGAATTACATTGCTGATTTTTGGTGGATTGCAAACATTAAGATATTTAAACATGAAGAAAACAACATCAGCACCATCCTTAGCATCCTCGTCTGCAGCCTCCAGCCCTGCTGGCCAGAGAACACTGGATGCCATGCTACAACAAAAGAAAGCTAACGCCGTGCAAGCAGAATTAAAAACTATGATACAAACCCTCCATGATGACTTGAAGGAAAGAATAGGAAAAGTAGAAGAGAAAATAGAAAAAGTAGAAGAAAAATTAGAGAACTTTCAACAAATAATGGTGAAAAATGAACAACGTATACAAAAAGTAGAAGAGTAAGCTGAATCAACAGAAAAAAGAGTGGAAGAGCTTGATTATAGACTTACATTGGCAGACCAAAATAAAGAAAAAGCAATAATATATTTGGAGATGGATAGGGCAGATTATTACTTGATATTTCAGAATATGGAAGAAGAAAAGGGAGAAAATTTAGCAGAGATAATGGCAGATTTACTGGCAGGGGCGCTGGAAGAGTCCAAGGAAAAAATTCTGGCTGAGATTGATGAAATATTTAGAGTGCATACTAGATATGCAATGAGAAACAAACTCCCTAGAGAGATCCATGTCAGATTCACCAAGAAAGCAATAAAAGCAGAGATTTTGCAGAGAGCGAGAGATGATCCCTTGAAATATAAAGGGAAAGAAATAGTAGTGTTAAAACAAATTCCAAGAAGAGTTAGAAATTAAGAAGGGAATACCAGTTTTTGACAAAGTGTTTAATTAAAAAAGGAGTGAACTTTAGATGGCTGATACCAGAAGGAATATTGGTGACTTGGCATGAGCAAAGACATAGATTAGATTCAATAGAGAAGGCGGAACAATTTTATGATCAGTATTTGGGACCACAAGAGGAAGAGAGATTGAGAGAGGAAAGAGAGGTCAGACGTCAAGAAGAACTTACTGAAGAAAGAGACATACAACAAAAAGAAGATGCAAGAGACAGGGAGGAAATAGAAATATGAGAAGGAGCAAGGGCAAAAGAAGTAAGAGAGATAAGAGCAACTAGAACAGCAAAACCCATCTATAAGTAAAAATCATGGAAGAAGAAATAAAATTAATGTCAATTAATATAAATGGACTGAATTCGGCTATAAACAGGATAATAAATTTTAATAAATTAGAAAAATTAAAATTGGACATAATTTGTTTACAGGAAGTTCATATTAAAAAGCAGCATAAAAAAGTATTGGAATACCCGAAAATTGGGAAGTTATACGCTTCTCTCCTACAACAAAGCAAGAGGGGTGTAGTACTTTACATTAAAGAGACAATAAAGGCCAAACAAATTATATCTGGATGAGGAAGGGAGGATTTTAATGGTGGAGATAATGATGAATTATAAACAAATGCTTTTAGTGGCAATATACGCACCAAATAATAACCAAGAGGATTTTTACAGTAAACTGCATAAGAAAATAGTAGAATTGGAGTATGAAAATATATGCATTGTAGGAGATTTTAATGCAATTGTGGATGTGGATTTGGACTATAAAACTAGCAAAACAAACAAAAAAGCAAGGAAAACACTCCCAAAAACTTTTTTCAAAATGGTGGAAGAATTGGGTATTCAAGATGCGTGGCGAGAAACCTACCCCCAAAAAAATCAATACACGTTTTATTCAAATAGACATATATCTTGGTCCAGAATAGATATGATGTGGATGTCAGCCAAGCTAACATCCAATATACAAGAAATAAACATTGAAACAAGTACCTGGGCAGATCATAATCCAACAAAAGTCATATGGAAGGGACAAAAAAAGAAGTCAAGATGGACAATGAATCAAGCAATATTGAAAGAAAAGGAATTTATACAATTTATAGAAAGAGAACTGGACTTTTTCTTCAAAGAGAATAGAAAAGAAGAAACTTCATTACAGAATGTATGGGATACAGTAAAGGCATACATTAGAGGATTAACTATAACATATGTGGGAGAAAGAAACAAAAAAGGAGACAAGCTCAAAAGAAACTAGTAGAGGAGTATAGGAGGTTAGAGATGGAATTACAAAAAGATCCACAAAAAGAGAATATAAAAAATCAAATGGATTTAAAAAAACATAAGTTGAGTTTAATAGATAAAGAAGAATTAGCACAAAAAATTAAAAGTTCTAAACAAAACTTCTTTGAAAATGCAAATAAACCAGGAAGATGGTTGGCATATAGACTGAAAAAGGAGAAAGAAAAGAAATTGATTTATCAACTAACAGATGATGAACGGACATCTTACTATCAAAACGATGACAAAAAGAAAATAATTCATGATTATTATGAAAAACTATATAATCAAGAGACAATTCCAGAAGAAAGAATAAAACAATATTTAGAAAAAGCTGAACTACCCACAGTACCAGAAACAGTTAAAATAGCACTAGAAGATAGAATAACAATGATGGAACTAACAGAAGCAATTAAAAGACAAAAGAATGGCAAAACACCAGGCCTGGATGGGCTACCAGCAGAGTTATACAAAACACTACAAGATACTATAGGCAATTCAATGTTGGAAGTATTCAATGAACTATTGTTAGAGGCAAAAGTACCAAACTCTTGGATGGAAGCATATATTACTCTCATACCGAAAGAAGACGCAGATCTGCAACAGATAAAAAACTCTAGGCCAATATCTCTATTGAATGCGGATTATAAAATATTTGCTTCAATAATAGCAGAAAGATTAAAGAGATTTTTAAACCAATTCATACATACAGATCAAAATGGTTTTTTACTGAAGAGACAAATCAAAGACAATATGAGAATAATTTTGAATACACTGGAATACTATGAAGCACACTCAGAGAAGCAAATGGCGTTAATCTTCCTCGATGCACAGAAGGCGTTTGATAATGTGAACTGGCAGTTTATGTTGACACAATTAAAAGTTATGGATTTTGGGGAGAGATTTATTATGATGATTAAGGCAATATACTATAAACAAACTGCAAAGGTGATGGTAAATGGAGACATGACTGAAAAGGTTAGCATAACGAAGGGCACAAGGTGGGGATGTCCTCTGTCTCCATTATTATTTGTATTGATGCTGGAAGTATTAAATAGAAATATTAGACAGGACAAGGAGATAAAAGGCATGGAGATAAAAAAGGAAGAATATAAACTACAGGCGTTTGCAGACAATTTGGTTTTTATTTTAGAAGATCCGCAAGAAACAAGGCTAAAACTGTTAAAAAGAATAGAAGAGTATGGCGAAGTGGCAGGTCTGAAAATAAACAAAGAAAAAAACTAAGATTTTAGTGAAGAATATCACAGAAAAACAAAAAAAAAGAGTTAATGAAGAGACTAGATATTCAGATTACAAAGAAAGTAAAATATTTGGGGATTCAATTAACAGTGAGATGTGTAACGATTAAGGAAGGTAAGTATTATAAGCTGATACAACAAATAAGACAGATTTGGAAAAGTGGAAAAGTTTGCCACTATCATTAATAGAAAGAATAGCTACAATTAAGATGAATATATTACCGAGGTTATTATATTTGTTTCAAACAATTCCGATAAGATTGGGAAAAAATATTTTGAAGACCTTAATAAAATAATAAAATATATTTGGCAAGGGAAAAAAGCAAGAATTAACTTAAAAATGCTACAGGATGCAAGAACTAGAGGAGGTTTTGGATTACCAAATTGGGAACTATATTATCAGGCAGCGGTGTTAACATGGATGAAAGAATGGATTGTACTGAGAAATACAAGATTATTGACATTGGAGGGTCATGATTTGCAATTGGGTTGGCATGCCTTCTTATGGTATGGGAAAAGTAAGATACATGGTTACTTTCAAAGACACTATATAAGAAATGCCTTATTGTTAGTATGGGAGAAAATTAGGGAACAACAGTATTTAAAGATACCAGTTTGGCTTTCAACGATGGAAGCACTTATACATCCAAATATTATTAATATGGGAAATATTGTTATAAAGATATTTTGACTGAAAAGGGGGAGCTCAAAACTAATCAAGAATTAGAAAAACAAGGGATCGATATGGTTTGGTATACACAACTGCAAATACAATGTAGGTATGAAAAAGATTCTAAATCATATGGTTTTTATATGGAATTGACAGAATTAGATAAGATATTAACAGGAACAGAAGAGAAGGTGATAAAAAACTGTATAGCTATTTATTGAGCATTAAATTAGAAGAAGAACAAGTGAAGGAGACAATGATAGCTTGGGCAAAAAAATTTGGTTATACGATTGAACTAGCAAAATGGCAGCAATTATGGGATAGAAATTATAAATGAACAATGTCAACTGCATATAAAGAGAATCTGTATAAGATATTTTATAGATGGCACTTTCCACCAGCAAGACTGGCAAAGATGTTTAAAGATAAATCAGCTAAATTTTGGAAATGTCATCAGACACCTGGCTCGTACTATCATATGTGGTGGACATGCGTAGAAGCTAAGAAATATTGGTCAAAAATACATACATGGCTGGAAAAAGATGATACAACAACATATTGACTTGAAACCTGAAATATTCCTGTTGGGGATTTTACCAGAAACTTATAGCAAAGAAAATGTATATTTGATTATCCATGTAATAACTGCAGTTAGAATTGTATTTGCACAAAATAGGAAAAGCGAAGAGATTCCTACAGAGGAGAATGTGATTAGGAAAATATTAGAATGTGCAGAAATGAATAGATTAACACTGGCAATTAAAGAGAAAGAACAAATCGAATATTATATTATATGGGAGTTATTTTATGGATGGTTAGAGAATAAATATAAAAGTTAGAAATAAAAATAGATGAGTGAAATATAGAAAATGTATTAATAGAATTAATAGAGTTAAATAAATTAAGAAGAGGATTGTTATAGTATTAGATATTTAATGTATTGGTATTAAGCTAAGAATAGATTAAATAATGAATATGGCTGTAAACTTTAACTGTTATTGCACAAAACATTTGTACCCAGACGACACACTGTTTAATGAAAGATGGATTGTTTGTATTAAAATAAAAATAAAAAAATTCAAAATAAAAATAAAAATATTTTTGTACAATATAAGATTGACTACTGAATTGATACAAAAAGCAAAAGCTATCTAAATATCTTGTCAGTTCTAAAAGCTGGTTATTACCTTGGTATTCTTTATATTTAACTGTAATTATATATATTTTTTATTATGTTCCTGGACTTTTATCACTAAAGCCTTGCATTTTCCACTATCAAAAAAGCATTATTAGCATAGGTTATTCATGTTTTTTCTCTCCCGTTTTAAAATCATGCCCATTTTCTTCCAATCTAACCTCTCTCCAGTATATATCATATTGATTGAATAAATAAAGTGAGCATATACCACCATGTCTTATTTTTTTGCTGACCTGGAGCCAGTCTCCTTTACTATGTTGATCCAGATTGTGTCTTCCAGATCTGTGTATAGTTTTTGCATGAGAACAATCAGATGTTCTGGGATTTCCCATTTCCTTCCTAACTGCCCAATTTGACATGATCAACAAGATCAAAATAAACAGTGCTCTAAGTTCCTTTTATGTCTTATCTCCATCATCATAGCAATTGCAATGTGTATACGTAAGTAGAAATAGTTTGGTACAGATGTACCTATCACACAGTCCTGGTATTGGTGTATAAATTATCATTAATGATGGATTTATTTTTAGGTACAAGGATACAGAATGGATATGAGTGGTGTGATGGCCTAGTGCTCAAGACGCTTGCCTCCCATTTGGAAGATGAGAGTTCAATTCTAGGTAGTGGCAGGCATTTCTTTCCTAGGACGGAAACAAAAAATATCTGCTGCAAACTATATGTGGCGTCAGGAAGGGCATCCGGCCTGTAAACACTCAGCCTCATCCAGTTGCCCCAACTCTACCCTGAATTAAAAGATTACAGGGTCATAAAAGGGGAAGGTTTTTTATATATAGAATGGATACAAATATTAGAGCCATGCACTGAACTCAAACTACAGCACTTTCTACTATGGAAAGAAACATTGCAATGGTCTCTATAGTTTCACAGTGGTATGTATTTCAATATTTTATATAAGATTTCATTATGTGGTATTATTGAAACTTGTATTAAGTCCAAAATTTTGAAATTCTATTGAGAAAAGAGAGCTACAGGTAGCCCTCGACTTATGATCACTTGTTTACCAACCATTTGAAGGTATGACGATGCCTCAAAAGCTACTTATGACTCAGTTGCCTCTCCCCACCAGGTTCCCACAAATCTTGGGCCTGCTTCCCACCTTACTGGGTCCCATACCTTCTCCTCCACCCACCTAATCACCGAATGTGTATTTACCTTTGGAAGATCTCTGGAGCTCCAAAACTTGCATTAATGTGTGGCACAGTCCCAGAAGTGGGCACCATTTTCACAGCAGCTGCAATTAATTGTGCAAGCTGCCTCCATAACCATGCCATGTAGCTTGTAGGGATCTCAAGGGGGGGGGGATGGTGGAGGGGCCTGTTCTCCCTCCTCAACATGAGTTCTATCCCTTATGTTCCTGAGGCTGCATGGCGCAGTCCCAGAAAATGATATTTCTGGGGCTATGCCACACAGCCTAGGGAGAATGAAAGATGAAGTTGCCTGGTCTCTTTCTCCAACGTGAACACCAAAGCTTTGGAGATCTACAAAATCAGTAGTCCCTGTGCTCAGTCATTCAAGCCCTAATCATCTCATCGCTGGACTATTGCAACACACTCTATATGGGGCTACCCTTGAAGAGCATTTGGAAACTACAGCTGATACAGAGTGCAGTGGCACGGGCAGTGCTTGGGGTCCCAAGGGTGGCCAATGTAACATCACTGCTCCGCGAGCTGCACTGACTGGTGATTTGCTTCTGGGTACAATTTAAGGTGTTGGTAATTACCTTTAAAGCCTTTTGGCATAGGTCCAGGTTACTTGAAGGACTGTCTCATTGGGATTGGCCCTCATTGGGAT
Organism: Thermophis baileyi; assembly: GCA_003457575.1. NCBI lineage: Eukaryota > Metazoa > Chordata > Lepidosauria > Squamata > Dipsadidae > Thermophis > Thermophis baileyi. The sequence goes on from QLTV01003966.1 coordinate 404,803, forward strand.
TGACTCTGTCCACACAGTTGGGTTGGCAATATACAGTATAAACTCACAATGAATGTTTGTACTATATTGCTGTATTGTAGCTTTAATTAACTGCTAAAATGTGATTGGCTGTGTTTGCTGCAGTTTGCCATAAGAGGGAGCTAGAGATCATAGCTTACTCTCTCTGACTCTCACTCTACCATATTCTGCTACACTGTTTGTGATATTCAGCTATACTGTGTGTATGTATGTATTGATAGCTTTGTTACTGTAATTGACAAAGACAAGCCAGTAAGAAGATTTTGTTAACTATTGACTGATTTAACCGTGTATGACTTGGACTGTTTATTGACTGTGCTATTTCTTCAAGTAAAACCTGTTTGCACTTTAATGTATCTCTGTGTTACTGAATAGCTACTCATATCTACTCCAATATCACGTTTCACTGTGCTTATCCTTGTTACTCAAGGATTACTTTGCACATACCTTAACACATATCACCTATGCCGGCAGAAGAGGCATATTGCAGGCCCCATTGGCTAGGGTATTCTGGCTGGCAGGGTCCAGGAGAAGAGCTCCAAAAAAGGGGCTTCATGTTGGAGGTGGTTGACAGATTAATATCGGATCTCATCTGCTCATCCTATTCCCTCCTTCCCCATCTTTTACCTATTGTATTTTATATGTTTATATTTTGGAGTATTTTATTCATATAGTTTTATCTTTTAATATTGTACACTTTCCAGAGTTACCCTGTAGTAAGATAGGCAGCCAACTAATTATTAAATAAATAAATGGTAAGTGACAGATTGTAGGTTGGGGTATAGGCCACTTACTTTCTGCAGATATCTGGATCTTTGGAGAGCCACATAAGATAAGTGCATGATGGGTGATGGGGGTGAAAAGGAAGGCATGGGATTTGGTGGAGTGGGAAAGCAGGTCCAAGACCTGTGGAGACTCTGAGGGGCAGGAAGTACAGCACAAGGTACCTCAGGAGGTGGAAGAGTCTTGGGAGACCTGGGGCTGGTAGGTTGGGCCTCTCTCACATCTCAGGTACTCCATGCTCCATTTAACAATTCACATGGTCACTTAATGATTATATCCGGGAAAGCAGTGAGATTTGTTAAGTGAGGTGATCGTGATTTGCGATCATAATGGCAGGCTCCATTACAGTCATAAGTCGAGGACTACCTGTAATCTAGGCTGACATTTGTGATCATCCTAATAAGCTCACCTTGCTCTATTGTACTAAGTTCAGAATCATTCACAGGTTTTTTTTTTTTTAGCTTGAGAAGCATAAGTCCTCTCTTAAATTCCAGTTGCTGAAAGCTTACTTGTTTTATTAGTATCATATCATCTAGTGAGCATTCATTCATTCATTCATTCATTCTACATATGTGTCCATCTCAAACATATAATTCTGGTGGCTAATAGAAAAAAACAAAGATTAAAAAAATAACAATAATAGAAATTGATAAAAAAAAACCCCAGCATAGGCAAGATATAAAGTTAACCACACAACCTACACAACAACAAAGTCAAGGAATCAACTCAACAAATGATGATTATTGCTATAATAATTTTAGCATTAGTCTAGTCTTCTTCAATAATTATAATTACAACAATAATTTTAATAACAAAAAGAGACTGCTGCAGTTAGCAATAGCAATAGCACTTAGACTTATATACCACTTCACAGTGTTTTACAGCCCTCTCTGGGCAGTTTTACAGAGTCAGCATATTGCCCCCCAAAAATCTGGGTACTCATTTTACCAATGTTGGAAGGATGGAAGGCTGAGTCAACCTTGTTACAGATTAAATATGTATTTCTTTCCAGTTCATATCTTTTTCCTATCTCACTTTTACACTGCATTTATCTATACCTATATCTCTCTATATATTTACTCACCAAAGCTATTTCTTTATGAAATTTGGCTTCAAGACTGGAGATATTTTTAAATGTGTTCACATAGAAGCCCACGCGCCTAAGTAGAAATGACAGGTAAAGATGAAAAGTTTGTAAAGAAAGAAAGAAAAAAATGAAAACTGCTTGTTGTATATGGATACAGCACATTTTATTCTTATTCAAAGAATCCTGAAAATGTAAAACACATATAGTTTACATGTGTAACTTGAATGGGCAAACAACCTCCTTCTTTGCAAATTTCTAGCATGATACTAAGCTTAAGTTAAGCTTTCTTTAGATACATTTATCTCCATAGTGTAGATCCCTATTGCTTGGGCTTGCTCTACACACAATGGATGTCAGTGAAGCAAGTATGGAAGGACAAGGTTTGCCCTTTTGTTTTCATTATTTTTCTTTGTTCCCTCATTGAGTTAGATGTCTCCAACACTTAATGAAAATAAAATTAAGATTTAGTTTCTTAACAAGCTCCAATTTTGAATCATAGTTAAATAGTTCACTGTGCTAATAAGAAAATGACTGTTAGAACAGCCAAGTGAATTTTTCTAAGGGTACAAAGATGGCATTAAAAGATCAGAGAGAAACAACAATTTATTTTTTTTAAAGCTTTGGGGAAATAAAAAGATGAAGCACATAACTTTCCAAACAATATACCTTGACCATAAAGATGGTAGTTCTTCTTGCAAATCAGTGTTAAAATCTTCAAATACCTTCTGTGCTTTCTGAAACTCTTCTTCTGCCTACAACAAAGTGAAATACCTAGCAAACTTTTTTGGGGAAAAAAAACAAAACAGTTCTGAACAATGCAACATATTATTCCTGGTGGGATTTCTTTGGGTTTGTACTCCTTTTAAGGACAAAAGCAGTCAGTCTCAGAGCTTAATCCAGAGGTTGACTATTTTTTCAGATACCAAGGACTAAACAAAAAGGGAAAAGAAAATTAAAGAATCTGCCAATGTCATGACAGCATTAAACTTGATGAGATTTTTGTTAATCTACCCGAGATCTAATGAGATTCCAGCTTCCTTGCTTTAAATCTGAATGAATGTAAGACTTATTCATTATTGTATGAGGTCAATAATTTTAAATTTTTCTTAATTTTATTATACTGGGGTATATTGAAAGCCATCTGAATGTGAGTAGCATGTTACTGGCTTGGTTACACTTAGCTGAAGTTGCTGAGTTTAGAGCCAAACCTAAATTTTAGGGACACCATACAACCAAGCCTTTAAAAAGAAAGAGAAAAAGTTACTGTTGTAAATGTCCTGATTCAGAATCACAACAAATGTGCAATTGTGCATGTGTTAGTCACTTATCCCTTCTTTCTCCATTCCTAATCCCTTAAAATAAGTGAATGGCAATAAAGCTTTAATGAGAAAATGTCATTTAATGCCTATGGGAACTTTTTAAAAGAAAGCTTAGTCCTGCCAAATGTGATTTTCTTTTTCTTTCTTTTTTTTTGCAGGCAGAAATCATAGCTGTAAAGGGAAACATTAAGCTTTCTCTTCCAGTGTGCTACCATCCTTATAAAAGCTATTCTCTTCACAACTATAACTATTTAAAACAGGTCAGATCAAAATACTTTGCCTCCTAAGGCTGCACAGCAAGTGATGCTTTTATTTCCATTATCAAAGTGAAGAGCATTCCAAGCCAATCATTTTGAATTCTGATACAGAAATCTTGAAGCACATATCTATCCCTCCCAGGCACTAAATATAACTTTAATTAAATAATCACTTAGTAGGAAAGTAGAGCAAAAATAAAGTGACAATCTGCAAATTTCCTCTCTCCTGTAAGGGAGAGCCAGTCTTCTGTAATCTTATTTGAAAACTGAAAAAAAAAATCCCTGCAGATATCTAATTCATACCTATGCTAAGGCTTTCTGTCATTAATCTGTACAGGCTTTATGAAGTCATCAGTTACATTTGATTTGATAGGTGATGATATTTTGATATTACTCCAAGAGCTTTATCAGCTTTTGCTAACATGTTGTCGTTTGTAAGTGTTGGATTATAACTATCATACTTTCCCAAAATTAAACAGAGTCCTATTATCACTAGGATAGAAGATCACAAAGAGATTTCAGCAGTGTAGGCTGGGCTGAAAAGTTGAAAAACAAATCAGAAGTTTGTTAAGATTGAATATAGTAACTTTTGTACTATGGCCAAGGAAATGGATGTACCAGGTATAAAGCTCCTTTAAAAGGAAAAGACAATCTAATACATCCAGGAAGGACCTCTCACAAAATTACATCTGAATCTGTTTAAACTCAGAACACAGGGATGTGTCATCCACATACTGAATTCATTTCCAGTGCAATGGTGAAGAGAAAATGCTATTTTATTTGGAAATGCTAATCCCAGAGGCATGATCTAGATGTCATTTATGGACATCTTAATCATTGGCTATCTGTGATATACTATCAATGTACTGCAACTAGTGATATTTAACTTGATTGGCTCACACTAAGCTTTTATTCAATATATGGTTTACTCAAGTGAGGGCTTGCAGGTATCCTCCTGTATTTCTGAATCAATATCATCCAGGATTTGTCTCTTGGCCTTGACAAACATCTGTCCAATACTAAGATAACAGTTCTTTCTAGTGTGAGAGGTGCTGGTTCCTATCTCACTAGCATCAATATTGCAATATTGGTGGCCCAAGCAAATGATAAAACACAACTTAACAGCACTAAGCAGAGATTAATGTCATTCACTCCCTGCATGTCTTATAAAGAGTGTATTGTTGTATCTCTTTCTCTCTCTCACCTTAGAAATTCTCCCTTCATCTTTTCTTTTTGAACTTTGCAAAGCTTCCAGATGATGTCTTGCACTATCATAGTCTACTAGCTTCCTGCTCCGCTTTGCAATGCGATTCTGTAAATAATGATATCCAAGTCAAAAATCACAATCACAATGTAATACAAGGTATCTGAAAATAACTTTTCTGCTTTAAAAAATATTATGAGTTTTTTCCATCACTTAAAAACTAAGCCGGTGTGATGTATGTGAAGTGGAACCAAGGTGTCCCAGATTCAAGTCTCTTTTCACCATTCAGACACCTGAATTATCATTTTCTCTCTCCCTAGTATGCCTGGAAAAGTTGTTGTTATGAAACTAAAATGATAAGATTTTAGATAACCACAAATGTAGTTTTTATTTTTTTAAAAAACCCCAGGCATAGCGATTGTATTTTTCAAAGTGAAATCTCTTGATTAAAGAAAACACAGTGTTTCAAAAGCCACAGACTTTGAACTTCTAAAATTCCATATAATTTTTTAATATGCAATTTAAAATTTGCTGCTCCAGACTTTATTGAAAACATATGAAATCTTCTCCAAAGATTAAAAAAAAGAAACCCACTAAAGTATTCAGAACCTAATTTTCAACAATGTGTATAAATCAACAAAAATAATCAAAAGAATACTCCAGCTGTTAAAAATAATGCTTTTATTGCAATTACTCATTTGTGATAGGATTAAAACAGTATTACACATAAAACATGCAAAAGAATGGAAACAAAAGAATAGTCATAATATTAAAAATTAAACATTTAATTCTGAAATTAAATTCAAACAGAGCAGCAGAATGTTTTAGCAATGAAAGGTCTAGGTGTAATAATAAGTGGGAATGATCTTGGCAGATAGGAGGAAGAGCCACAGACTAGGCAATGGTCAGAGAAGAGGCAGCAGAGCCCACAGAAGGAATAGAAGCATAGCAAACATTTCAAAATAGATCCTATCTAGTTTGGACTGTAAAGATTAGGGAGGAAAAGTGTATTTTCAGACTTGCAACAATTTGTTAATGTAGCATTGCAATACAGATAGAGCTTTGCTCTACCTCAAAGCACTGATACTAGAAGACAACTTTATATTTATCAGATTTTTTTAAAAAAACAACAAAGACGTTAAACACAAAACTCATTGACCATTCTTCGTGGTTGAATCAGGTTGGTGAATATACTCATAAGCCAAATATAGTAATTGAAAGAAAAGGTTAAAAAAATGTACTATTCCAAATGTTAGGAGAACATACAGTAGTGCGTGCCTTGACAAAGGTATTTAGTTAACACACTAAAGATTTAGTAATCCTAGCACAAAACATATAGCAAATCCCATTATCAGTTTTGTTCCATGAATGTTCATGAATGTTCAAAGCTTCTATGCAAAATATTATTGGATAAACCAGAGGAATAGCAATAGCAATAGCACTTAGACTTATATACCGCTTTACAGTGCTTTACAGCACTCTCTAAGCGGTTCACAGAGTCAGCATATTGCCCCCAACAATCTGGGTCCTCATTTTACCCACCTCAGAAGGATGGAAGGCTGAGTCAACCTTGAGCCGGTGAGATTTGAACCGCTGAACTGCTGAACAGTCAGCTGAAGTAGCCTGCAGTACTGCACTCTAACCACTGCGCCACCTCGGCTCTTGTATAGCCCGCTCACAAATGATTTATTTAGACTTAAAATAAGTCATCTTCCATTCACAAATACCCCCACCTCCAAAGAAATAAACGGTATATAAATCAAATTGTCGTATACCATAAAGAAACCCAGATAGTTTCAACTTTGATTTGGCTCAAGAGATAAATGTGATACACCTGGGACTGATACAAGGGATCCAGAAATGTTAGACTGTGAGTGGGGCAGAATCTCTGCTGTAATTTCCCACTCTCTGAGTCCCAAGAATTGACTGAACATCAGGTGCATTGCCGGTCTTATTAAATATTTCAAAATTTAGTCACATTTGTGCAAAGGCAAAACAAAACAATAAAGCCATTTGTGCCCATCCCACCTAGAATCCCCAGTCTTATCAACATTTAAGGTTGAGGGGTAAATTTCTAAGGGAGTGCCTTTTAGCCAAAGGCGTCAATACCCAATTCTCCTTGTCTGTTTTCTGGTAATTAAATGTAAGCAGCTGGAAGAAAGCTTTTATAGAATATTATGATGCATGAATAGAGGCTGGCAAGTCTAAGGTTCAAATGATCTGCTTTTCAAATAGGGTATTTTTGCTTCTATTGCTAAGCATTTGACCTAAGACACATAGTGGCATGATATACCTTTATATCAGGAAACTGTCCCAAATATGTATCCAAAGTAAGTAGTGACCCATCTACCAGCTTTTGGTGAAAATCTTCCCAAAGTACATCACATTTCTGTAGAGAAAGATAAAATACACTGAAAATATGGATTAAAAAAAAATTAACACCTACAAACCCAAATAGGCATTTTTATCAACCCAAAAGCCCAAATTGAAAGAGAAACTCTGGTTATTTGAATTTTAATGACGTTTATTTTCACATTAATGTACCAAATATCATCAAAACAGTGATGTTTTTCACTGTTTAGGATTGACCATATGTTTTTTCAACATTAGTTCAAGAGAATGGAAAGTAGGGAAAGTATTTGGATATTGCTTATAAACTTGCACACTCATTCTTGCCATGTGCAAAACCAAAAAATCATGGTTGCCTAGAATATATTATGTATAATTGAAAAAATTCTGCTCTCATTTTCCTAAGGAGATCAAAGTTTATCTTCAAGGTCACTTGTTCAAGCATCAAGAGGCACACGGGAGGATGCTTAAAAGCTAGAAAGTTTCATTAATTATTGTTGCATCAATTATTTTTTCAGTAAAAATAAGTCAAATTGTCACTAAGAACTTCAAAATTAGAAATACATTTGGATGCTGAAAGTCAATGACATTTTACATTTGTCCAAACATTAGAACATACTGCCTCTAGGATATATCTTAATTGTGCATTAAATAGTCCTCAACAACTAGCCAATGAAAAAGACATTTTGGCACTACCAATCCTTGGTAGTAACATGATAGCTGATGCCTGTGAAAACCTGTTAGAAAGCTGATACAAACCACATAGCAACTCAGTAACTCTATACAGACATTCTTGGTGTAGAACGTAGGCCCAATTGAAATACAGAAGGAGGATTATATTGCTGGCTTCAGTCTCTCTTTTTTTTTTAAACTAATTTTATTAAAAATTAAAAATTCAAAGGTAAAAACTAATACAAACTAAAAACAAAGAAAAAAAATAGAAGGTACAGAAAATAAAAATAGGGAAATAGAAAATAAAATAATATAGTAAAAAAAGAAAAAATACATAAGGTAATAACTTCGCTCTTCATCACAACAAAGATAAACAATTTTAGTAATTTATCACTCTTAAAATAGAACTAATGATCTCTTCTTTCTATATTTCAACTCATTATCTATAAACAGATTCTTAAAGTCTCCTTGTTTCAATCCTGATAATCAAGTTTCAGTCCTGGTTATCAAAAGTTAAGTATTACCAGAGATAACTTATCTATTTTAACCTTAATCAAATAAACCAACTTTATATATCTCCCTTTTATTTTTAACAATCTTGATCTTTAGTACCTTTATATAATGTCCTAAAACTTAATTTATTTTCATTTCTTTTATCTCTTCTCACAAAATTCTTCAAATCTTTAACATTTTTTGGAAATACACTACAGGAAAATAATTTCTCGTTTGTTATTTATATAACAAATAACTCTTTGAGAAAGATGGGCAGTTTAAAAATGTGAAAAAACTTCAAGTAAATAAATAACTAATTAAATACATCTTTTAATTACTAAAATATCAGCCAGTTCCTTTTCTATACCAGAGTAGCATCTTTTTCCTTATCATTTTGTACCCTATCATTTTTAAGTCTACTGAGTTCACTTTCAATTTTGTCAGGTAAAACCTATTCCTCTTCTATAACTTTTTAAAAGCATAGTATCTATAGAAGCAGGCATTCTTAAATTTAACTTCTGTGTCTATTATTCAAAAATATAATTTAGTATGCTCCATGTTAAAATATTTTGCTTTACACTCACTGGAGACCACTGTGCTGCAATCTCCTCATAAGGAGCAACGGTCTGAAGCACTTGTGGGCAATCTCAAGTGCTCTCCTTCAGAAAGGAATTGTGAAGAGCTGGTCTACTTGCTGGCTCTTTATTCTGCTGGCAGTCATCGATTCCACTTTTAGTAGAACTGTCTTGCTATTTCTTCTCTGGAAGCCACTACTGGATTAAATCTCAATGTCTGGCAATTTAATGTGGCAATTAATACCATGTCTGGGGTGGATCCACACTGCCCCTTTATTTGCTTGTAGATGCTTAGAGAATGCCCACATCAGACTATCTGCAATATGGGGGACATATTTGCATGGTATCACTGTGATGGCAAACCTATGGCACGTGTGCCAGAGGTGACACGCAGCGCCCTCTCTGTGGGCACGTGAGCCGTTGCCCCAGTTCAGTTCCGCTGTGCGTGCGCCTCCCACCAGCCAGTTGGTCTTTGGGTCTCTGCTGTGCATGCAGGGGGCGCATGCACATCCGTGGGGAGCGGGGTGTGTGCAGGGGGCCACATGCACATGCAGGGGATGCATGCGGGGGCAGTGCACACATGCGTGCAGGGAGCACATGCATGCATTGCATTTGGGGGGTTCAGGCGTGCACGCGCTTTGGACACTCACTCTGGAAAAGGTTAGCCATCACTGGTATATCAGAACAAGAAACCAAAATCCAAACATGGAAGTAACATAATGGCTTAAAGATAAGAATAAGCCACCATAACTGCTATACAGAATAAAATTAAGGCTCCAGGATAGACCCAACAGTAAAGTGCAAAACTAAAGTTGATACCATTTCTTATAAAACACAGGAAGGGAGAGTTAAAGTCTCAGCAGAGATGTACTATAAATTTTCCTTTCAAAATAAAAGCTTTTAGGACTGAAAGGACCTGAAGGAGAGTGGATGGTTCAAATCAGAAAATCTATAAGAAGTCACTTATAGAAAGTGGTGTATACCTGCTGAACTATGGACACATATTAGAAAGATCATATCGAAAGAACTCTTCTCTCTTTTGCTCTAGTCAAGACAGAACTTTCAAAAAGCTCTGACATTTATTCACTGATACTCCAGGTGCTGAAAGCAATGTGGCAGAGGCCTGTAAATCCTCAGTAGTAGATAAGATCTTAAACTATTCAGAGATGAGATACAAGGGGCATCAGACAACTTTGGAGAGAAGGGAGGACTACTGGAAACAGATGCAGTCAAATCAACCGTAATAGCTGCAGACTGCTTTTTTTTTTTTAATGCTCTCACAAATTGGATGAGTGACTTGGCAGTGTTTATATGAGTCTGATGCTTGGCATTCCCCAAGGCATAAAAAGCAAATATTCCATCCCCCCATTTGGCACCTGCAGAAAACTCTGCAGCTAGAAAATTGTGCCTTTATGAGGGTATGAAAATTAGTGAAATAAGATAGAAATCTAAACAAATGGAAGAACCAAACATAAAGAATCCATCATGAAGAATGAATACCTGATCGCTGTGAGAGTTGCAAAGTAGGATTAATAGTGTTCTTATTAGTTCATGCTGTGTACAAAGGAGGCACCTGCCCAGAAACTGATATGCTTTGCAAGATTTCACTAGGCTCTGGGCAGGCAGATATTGCCAGTGCAAGAGGCTAACCATGTAAGCCACCAGGAGATGAGCTGCATGGGGCAATGAGTCACATAATTCCCCACTTCATAACCTCAAGTTAAAAAGGATTCCATTATAATGTGAGACTAAAAATAAGGAAACAAATGCAAATTAAAACTTAGCCATAAAGCTCATATTGCACATTTGGATCTAATCTTTATCTGAGCTGAGTTTGCTCACCATATTTCCCTAGCTACAGTTTTCTTATTCAATCCAATTCCCTGAGTTCACACAATAGATTGAACTATGATCTAGGAAATTATATTTTAACTTATGTAACTTATTACAGTTAGAATAAAATAGGATAAAATATGGATCTAATAAATGAAAGTGAAATGAAAATGAAACTATAATGCTATCTTGAGCTCCTTGGAATTAAGGATGGATAAAAATGCTATTGATTGTACTAAATAAGGTGTGGAAAGAATAATTCCCAATTTATCTTCTATGATATGCCCTGCAAGTCCTATGCAGACAAGAAATACTGAAATACTGACTTCCTTGTCCCCATGCAAACAATACTAGGAAGTACATGCCATTGTGAAAATAAATTTTGCTTTTAGTAGCGCCATGTTTAATCACAGTAGTTTTCAGAGTGAAAAGGGTTACCAAAGCAACACACACGTTGTTATTAGTTTAAAGATTAGTTGTAAATAAATCAAAATCTTGGATTGTTCTATAAATTATCAAGGCTGAATATCTTTTCCTGAATTAATGAGGAGCATTTCCTGGGCCAAACAACACTTGACTCAAGCCATATAATACCAATGGTCTACAGAATGCTTAACTTCCTGCTGTTACTACTCTTCCTTTTTTAAAACAATGTTTTTTAAAAAACTATTCATTCCTTTCACCTCCATCTCCAAATTTAACTAGTCATGACTTCTACAATTAGTCACTAGACTTTCAACTAGTGATATTGTCTTCAGAAAAACAAAAATATTTTTTTGTTTTCTGTATTTTGGGGCAAAATAGTAGTATTAGTAAATTATTTCTTTACTCAGCCACTGCATTTTCTTATCATTTGCTTGGTATTATCTCATTTCAGTCCCTTTTCTGCTCAAATGAGCTGTCAAAATAATTCTCTTCTCGCTTTGCTTATGTAATGCTCCTCTTTGTATCACTATGTTTATTTGTTATTCTTGAATCCAGCACAATCTTCAGAGTCCTCATAGCTTTGGGAAAAAATGTGTTATATGGACTCTAATACAAACAGTGTACTGTTTTCAATGGTACCAGGCTGATTTCCAAGCCTTCAAGCAACTCAGGCTCTTGTTTTCAACCAAAACCACAAAAAAAGATGAAGCAACCTATGATCTTCAGGAATAATATTCACAGTTGCTTTAGTGATTTTAAAGTACAGGTAGTCCTCAACTTATGACCACAATTGAGTCCAAAATTTATGTCACTAAGTGAGAAATTTGTTGTGAGTTTTGCCCCATTTTACGACTTTTTGGCCACAGTTGTTAAGTGAATCACTGCACTTGTTAAGTTAGTAACACAGTTGTTAAGTGAATCTGGCTTCCCCATTGACTTTGCTTGTCAGAAGGTCGCAAAAGGGGATCACATGACCAGGGGACACTTCAACCGTCATTGTGAGTTAGTTGTCAAGCATCCAAATGTACTGTAAATCATTTGACCATGGGGGATGCTGCAACAGTTATAAGTGTGAAAAATAGTCATAAGTCACTTTTTTCAGTGCCATTGTAACTTCGAATGGTCACTAAATGAACTGTTGTAAATCAAGGACTACCTATACTAAACTGTGCCTACTCATCCAAAATTAGTTGAGGTGCAATAAAAAATAGACTTTTGCAATAGCAGTTTCTTGGAATTTCTATCCTGCAGGAAATCAGTTCAGTTGATTAAAAGCTCAGTTTTAGACACTGTTTAAAACTCTTCTTTTGGAAAATCAAGAATAGGATTAGTGGAAAGTAAATATGGCTGTATTAATTAATAATTTGTTGTCTTCTGCTTTATCATTTAGTTTTATATTTTTTTCTTAACTTCCTTGCATTCCTTGTTACACAAATCAAGATTTAATCATAGCAGATTCACTGAAGTTAATAATATTTAAGTTAGTCATTGTTTACTTATCACATTAATTTCATTGTGTCTATTCTAAGCACAATTCAATCTAAATCTACAATTTCTTAAATAAATAAAATAAATTCTTACCTCACCAACCATTTTCACATCTTCCCGGCCATACCAATCAGGTTCATATACTTCATGAAGAGACTCTGTAAGCTTTTTGGAAGCATCTTGCATGCCTAAAATTTTGAGCAGAAAGAGTCTGTTGTTCACATCTGTAATCTCAAGGTTGGATTCCATTTGATCTGCCTTTATCAGTGTCATCTCTGAAGTTCATAAACATTCAATAAGGCTATGAAACAGGATTTTGTTAGAATTTATTATTTTGAACATTATTTCAAAAATAATAAAATGATAAAAAATTAGTAGTGATTGGATATCAATGACAAATGTGAATACTAAAACTGAATGAGTTTGACTATATATTTTTCCAATATAAAACTGTAATCACTTCTTGTTACGTATTGACGGACCGAGTACGTATTTGCATACCCGCCGCTGATTGGCTTAGTCAGCGGCGGGAGAATTGAACCAATGTCACTGGCCGGCAGGTGGCAGGGAAACCCTTAAAAGCGGCTTCCCTGCAGCCAGACGGCATTCCGTACTGAGCTATTGCTGACTACAATAAAGGTGCTGAACTGTTCCTACGTCTCGGCTATTCTTCCTACGCGAATCTAACACTGGCGACGAAGGTGGTGGAAAGCAGCCAACAGGACAAAGGCACCTCGTGGCAATCCACAGCCATCTTAAGCACGTTCTAACCTGCATCGGCCAACCAACAGGATGACACAACAGCAATCTCCAGCTCCAGCCTTCTTCAACCCTCAAACTGAAGAATGGAGAACCTATATGTCCAGATTCCGCATGTTCTTGGAAGCCAACAACTTCCAGGATTTGCCGGACAACAGGAAGAGGGCTCTCTTCCTAACTTACTGCGGCCCCAAGATCTACAAGCTGGCAGAAACCTTAGTGGCACCCACGGACATCGAATCCATTTCCTGGTCCACTCTGCAAATAGCGCTAAAGGATCATTTCGCCCCCTCCGATACCCCGATGGTGCACAGAAACGAATTCTACCACCGGCGCCAAAATGAAGGGGAGACGGTCAATGAATTCGTTGCCAGCCTCCGGGAGATCGCATCGAGATGCGAGTTCATAAATCCGGAGGAAATGATGAAAGATCGGATCATCCTAGGTATGAGGGATCTCAACCTACAAAAAAAGCTACTGATCCGGAGAGGAGCCAACTTCAAGGACGTGGTTGAAGAGGCCAGAGCCGCTGAATCCTCGGACACCTCTGCAGCCACCATCCGGAAAACCAGCGGAGTCCATCAAGCGCAAAGGCAGACGGACTGGCGCACATAGGTTCCAGAGGCACAAGCGGACTATGATGAGGATGACGACGACTACGTCTACTGGATCCAACAGGATAGGCGGGTAAGCCCCAGAGACTTTAATCAACGGCAGCCATGCTGTGCCGGCTGCCTAGGGGGCCACACCAGAGCGGCTTGCAAGTTCAGAGACACTATCTGCCACCATTGTCAGAAACGCGGCCACATAGCCGAAGCCTGCAGGGCCACATTATCAGCCCAGTATCAACCAGCCCAAATTCCCAGCAGACCACCCGTGGGAGCAGGGAGACAAGCCCAAAACCGACCCGGGCCATCGAGGGGCAGAAGACGAGACGACCACGTGTCTCAAGAGTCGAGGGGCACCTACCACACCTCAGTGGGCCATGCAACAGCAAAGCAGACTGAGAAATTCATCATCACTGTGGCCATCGATGGACTACCATGTGACATAGAGCTAGACACCGTCTCCGTGTTCACGATTATGGCCTGGGGCACGCTGAAACAGCTCATGCCCAGAATAACTCGACAACAAATGAAACCACAAAACATCCGGCTTACAGACTTCCACGGGAACTACATCCAAGTCCTCGGCAGAGCAGAAGTCCCGGTCAAGTTTAAAGACTTCGCGGGGAACCTGTCCCTCACGGTAGTGGAAGGACACAGACCAACACTCATGGGGGTGGAATGGCTCAAGCCACTGGACATCGGAATCACCGGCCTTCACCAAATCAGAGGGGACAAGCTGGACGAACTGCTCACAGACTTCCAAACTATCTTCAATGGGAGTCTAGGTAAATATAAGGGCAAACCTATCTCGTTTAACCTAGACCCCAACATAACGCCCATCAGACTAAAGCCCCGGAGGGTTCCCTTCGCGCTGCGACCCAAGGTCGATGAGCAGCTAGACAAATTGATCGCCCAAGGGGTCTTAGAACCAGTAGAACACGCCACGTGGGAGACACCCATTGTCACGCCCATGAAACCGGACGGGTCCATCCGCATCTGCGCGGACTACAAAGGGACCATAAATAAAGCCTTGCAACCTAACGCATACCCGGTGCCCGTTGTCCAGCATCTGCTACACTCGCTGGGCAACGGAAAAATATTTGCGAAATTAGACCTGGCTCAGGCATACCAGCAATTGCCTGTAGATGAAGCCACAGCAGAAGCCCAGACTATAGTTACACACAGAGGGGCATTCACATGTAACCGGCTACAGTTTGGGGTCAGTGTAGCCCCGGGACTTTTTCAATGCCTCATGGAAAGGCTATTAAATGGCATCCCCGGAGTGGTTCCCTACTTCGATGACGTACTCATATCCGGGGAATCAGAAGACCAATTATTGCACAGGTTGCGGCAGGTTTTACAACGGTTCCAAGAACGAGGCTTAAAAGTGAAAAAGGACAAGTGCAAGATTGGGGTCACCAGCGTCGAGTTTCTGGGGTTCCTCATAGATGGGTCGGGCATACGCCCCACTAATAAGAAACTTAAGGCCATCAAAGAAGCCCCAACGCCCCGGAATAAATCGGAACTTCAAGCATTCTTGGGACTTTTAAATTTCAATTTTTTTGCGACAGAAGGCGACCGTTGCTGAGCCTCTGCATCGACTCCTGGGGAAGATGGCCACGTGGACTTGGGGACAAAGAGAGGCCAACGCTTTTGCTGCTGTAAAGGACCTACTATCTTCAAACAGCATCCTGATGCAATACAGCAAGACCTTCCCCTTAATGCTGACGTGCGACGCCCCCCCCTTTGGAGTGGGGGCGGTACTGAGCCACCAGTTGCCCAATGGCTCAGAAGCCCCCATCGCATTCTACTCGAAGACCCTATCCCCGGCGGAATGGAACTATAGCCAATTGGACAAGGAAGCGCTTGCAGCAGTGGCTGGCATCAAGCGCTTCCATGAATATCTATATGGGCGGAAGTTCCAACTCATCTCTGATCACAAACCTCTGCTGGGTCTACTGGCCGGGAATAATCAAACACCACAGTACATGTCCCCCCCGGCTAACCCGATGGTCCATATTCCTCTCAGGGTACAGTTACACCCTCATCCACAGACCAGGAAAGAGCACCACCCACGCAGATGCCCTCAGCCGCTGCCCGGATCCCGAATTGGTGGAGGACCCAGCCCCTGTGGCCGAAATTCTGCTGGTGGACATAGAACGGACGAGCCCCGTCACATCCCGGGACATCGCAGAGCACACAGCTAAAGACAAGGTGCTCGCCAAAGTAATGAACTGGGTGTTGAGGGGGTGGCCACAGGAGGAAGAGGGGGAAGAATTCAGAACATTTAGAAACAAACAAATGGAACTGTCAGCGCTAAAGGGCTGCTTACTATGGGGAGAACGAGTAATAATTCCCCAGAACCTCAGGAAAAGGGTGATCAGGACATTGCATATCGGTCACCCGGGGATAGTAAGGATGAAGGCACTGGCCAGGAGTTACCTGTGGTGGCCGCACTTAGACCAAGATATTGCAGAGTGGGTAGCGACTTGCCAGCCCTGCCAAGAAACCAGACCAGCACCCCCACGAACAGCCCCATCGGAATGGGAGACCCCAAATGCGCCATGGTCCAGAATCCACATTGACTTCGCGGGGCCAATGGTGGGTCAAACATTTCTCATAATAGTTGACGCATATTCGAAGTGGCTAGAAGTGATCAACATGCCTACCGCTACCACAGAAGCCACCATCCGGGTGTTAAGGAGGGTGTTCGCGACCCACGGATTACCAGACATCTTAGTCTCAGACAACGGACCCCAACTGACAGCCCGACAAATGGAGGAATTCCTAGCCAACTTAGGAATCAGGCATGCCCTAGTCTCGCCCTTCTGTCCAGCTAGCAATGGACAAGCAGAGAGAATGGTGAGACTGACAAAGGAAACACTCACAGAATGGGGCCAGGGAACTGGCAGAAACGAATCCCATTAGTTCCCATTAGCTGATGGGACGTCGGCTGAGGTCCCAACTGGACAGACTAAATCCAACATATAATCCAGAGAAACCCCTGGGGTCCAGTAAACCCACCAGAATGCTAGTCATAGACGACCTGGTGTTCGCACAGAACTATGCCGGAGAACCAAAGTGGGAAAAGCGATCGTTATAGGAATCACTGGACCCAAATCCTACAAAGTGAAGTTAGACGATGGCCGAGTATGGAAGCGACATATCGACCAGCTGAGACACCGAGTGGGAGACTCATGGCTCCGTCAACCAGAAGACGAGCCACCACCACGGAGTCGAACAGACAATTTTTTACAATGAGGGTCTCCGCCCCACCGACCATACAGTTGCGGCGCGTCAGAAGACAGCAAAGGAAACCAGGCCCTACTTACAGAACACCAAAGACCACTTCTCTCAACCCGAGAAGGAGAGCGGAGTCACCTACCGGGCACCATGGAGTTCCAGCGGAGCCAGCCGAGACCAGACGGCAGTGAGGTAGAACCTTCAGCCGCCACGCCTGGAGGCCGGTTCCAGATTTTTCCATCGATCGAAGACGGAGCAACACAAGCCAGGTCCGTCCCGGGTGAAGACTCCAGAGAGACTGAATCGCGCAGGCCCAGTCGGACATTGCGGCGGCCCGCCTACCTACGCGATTATGTCACGTACGCTGATTCCAGGATTGGACAGTTGCTGAAGAGGGGAGGGGTGTTACGTTCTGATGCACCGAGTACGTATTTGCATACCCGCCGCTGATTGGCTTAGTCAGCGGCGGGAGAATTGAACCAATGTCACTGGCCGGTAGGCGGCAGGGAAACCCTTAAAAGCGGCTTCCCTGCAGCCAGCCGGCATTCCGTACTGAGCTATTGCTGACTACAATAAAGGTGCTGAACTGTTCCTACGTCTCGGCTATTCTTCCTACGCGAATCTAACACTTCTTATTTAGCAGTTCTGTCTTTTCTTTATTGCCAGTATAAATGCTAAGTTAAGCTTAGCAGAAAATTAGTTTCTGTAGGGTTCTTTTTTTGTATGTATTTTCCTCTGACTCCAAGTTTTGTCTCTGGATTCCATTATGCAAGAAAACTTCAGATGTAGTTACACACAATGGATGGACAAAGGTAAATAGGTCAAGGCAACAGCTCTGCTGTTTGCTTTGTTTAGAATTGCATAAAATTCCAGTTCAAAACATACAGCTCAAACCTACCATATGGCAATTGATGAAAAATAGCTCTTATGTGTAGCTAGATTTTCAGTGATATAAATCAAATAGAAACAATCAAATTCTAAGCCATAAATTATTATAGAACAATTGTCAGTTGAAAAATTGGCTAATTTCATAGTTCTTTTAATGTTGTTTCAGTAGGATCCTCATTTTAAAACATTTTTGCCACTCTAATGCTCCCCTTAATTTTTGGCTCATCTGCTTCTCTTTACTCTTCGAGCTTCTTCTTCGGCAGCCTTTCTTTCTTCTAAATGTCTCTCCCCTTTCTAAAACAATTTCTATACCTTTTTTCACTCCATGCCCCTTGCTTTTCGAAGTCTATAAGGACAAATCTGACAGGCTGATTTTGAAAAATATAATCAGGATTGGATCTGATGAAAGATCACCAAGAAATACCCAGTTGTAGGCCAACCACTTCCATATTTTTGCCACCACACTCAACTCAAGGCAAACATGATGGTCATATCATAGAGCGGGCATCTGCAATCACATACCTGTCAGAATCATAAGGAAGGATTTCAGTTTGCCTTTCACAGTGCAAGATTTCTTTCATCACCACTTAAATGAGCATTAAGACAGCATGCAAACCCCCCCCCTTTGTTGTTTCTTGCCTTGTTCACTTGGGAGGGGGGGGAATTTCCATGAACTCTTTGGTAAATTAAATGAAACTATACACTAGACTGATGAAAATTAAGCTCCACATCCAATCTAAACTTGGGGAAAGTTCAGAGGGATGAATATATATTTTTAATATTTCTGAACAATGCCAATTCAGTTGCTGGTTATACTTTATTCCACTAACAGTTAAATATATGACCTAAATCTGCAAAGTGGAAAAATTGGAAAGTCTTTCCATTAGGAAGTATTTACAGTACTGTGCAAAAGTGTTAGGCAGTTGTGCAAATATGCTGTAAATTAAGAATGCTTTCAGAAATAGAAGTGTTAATAGTTTATTTTTATCAATTAACAAAATGAAAAGTAAATGAACAGAAGAAAAATTCAAATGAAATCAGTATTGTGTGATCACCCTTTGCCTTCAAAACAGCATCAATAATCAATTCCTATACTTGCCCACTTGCACAGTCAAGGATTCTGTAGTATTAGAGTCAGATGGATTAACCAATATATCAAGCAGGTACTAATAATCATAAATTTCATATGTAGGTCATTAACTGAAACAGTAATAGCTGTGTAGGGGGTTTAAACTCAGTGAGGAACAGCCAAACTCTGCTACTAAGGTGAAATTCTGGAAGACAGTTTCATATCACAGGTCATACACCAGGGCAACACTGAGCACAGAAACAAGACATCTTCAGCAAGATCATTCCCAGTTTCAAAACAGACTGGGATCAATCAATCAGAATAAAGCTGGAAGGGACCTTGGAAGTCTTCTAGTCCAACCCCCTGATCAAGCAGGAGATCCTATACAAGTGATGGCGAACCTATGGCACGCGTGCCACAGGTGGCACGCGGAGTCATATCAGAGGGCACGTGAGGCGTTGCCCTATGTCAGCTCCAGCGCGCATGTACGCGCTGGCCAGCTGATTTTCGGCCTTGGGGAAGGCCGTTTTGCCCTCCAGAGGCTTCAGGGAAGCGTCCTGAAGCCCCGGAGTGCAAAAAATGGCCCAACGGGAAAACCGGAAGTTCGGAAAAACGCACTTCCGGTTTGCCGTTG
>QLTV01003966.1:489023-506397 GCA_003457575.1 Thermophis baileyi
CTCTGTTATTGGCTACAGGGGCCTTCAGGAAAGCCTTGCTGGCTGCAGAAGAAATGGGCCGAGGTGTGCGAGGCCTGGCTGCAACTGTCCAAAGCCGAAGAAGTTCCTGAAAACCTCTGACAGCGAAAAGGAGGCTGGGGGTGAGCACACAAGTGAACTTCCGGTTGGGCCGTTTTTGCCATGCCCAGGGTTCAGGGGACTTTCCTGAAGCCTGGGGAGAGCGAAAACGGCCAAAAAGAAGGCCGAACATCAGCTGGCCAGCGCGCGCATGCACACTGGAGCTGACATAGGGCAATGCTTCGCGTGCCCCCAGATATGGCTCTGCGTGCC
This sequence comes from Thermophis baileyi, assembly GCA_003457575.1. Taxonomy (NCBI): domain Eukaryota; kingdom Metazoa; phylum Chordata; class Lepidosauria; order Squamata; family Dipsadidae; genus Thermophis; species Thermophis baileyi. Next base: position 489,354 of record QLTV01003966.1, read on the forward strand.
ACCTGTGGCACACGTGCCATAGATTCGTCATCACTGATTTAGGTTATCATGATTGAGGTCACTAGACTACAGAGGTCCCACATATAAGACCGAAGTCTAAATGGTTTCATGCAAGCAAACATTTTGCATTCAGCTTTAACTAATTCATAGGGGTTTTTTTAAATGTGGATGTGTTACTACCCAGATACAAACTGCTGGATTAGTAGAAGGAGCCAACTGCTTACTTAACTGCACAGCTGGATCTATGTATATAAATACAAATTTAAGTCTCTCTCTCTCCTTTTGTTATCCAACATGTTATACAATGACCTGGTTTTGCTGATTAAAGAGACAGGATATCAGTATCTAAAGTAATAGATAAATTTAATAGTAATTTTCAAACTGTGCAATCCATACTGAAAAATCAAATTGATAAATTTTGAAAGTAATGTGAGGTCTTAGAGTATTTACAGAATATCTAGCTGGCTTTAAAAACCCAATTGCTTTTAAAGTATGCATAGTATATCAGTCTTACATAATAGAAGATAAGTGAATTAGATATGAGGATGTCTGTCATGGATGATAGTTGTTTGCACACATTCACAACAGCTAAACAGAAGTTTGCTATATTAAAGATGAGAACACTTTTCTTCTGTGATAAGGTGAAAGTCACATGAAATTAAAGATCATTTGGGTAGGTTCAGCTAAACTAAATTTTGGGATGACCTCTTTCATTCCAGGCTTCAATATCTAAAGTCCCTCTTTAATAACCTTCCTAGCTTGAGTGATATCAAGAGAACAAAGGGAATCAAAGGAGAGGCCATATGTATACATTTAAAGTTTTAGGCAGCAGCTTCAGTAAAGGAAAGTCATATTTAATTTTGAATGCCCACATATAGTCTGTGTGCAAGCAACTCATTTATAAGTTGCAAGTATCTGGGCTTTAATTCACAGGGTAATTTGGGCTAGAAAGATTTTCAACATTAAGGACTAGTCTCATAATGGTAAGAAGAGGAGAGAGAATTCACTTTAACTCTCAATTGTCAACTGCCATGTAATGTAGGTGTTGTTTCAAAGAGTATGAATGTCCAAAATTATTAAAATCTCTTTTAGTCAAAGTCAAATTAATGCATATAATACTTCCATAAACATAACCATTTTATGACACTCCCCCCCCCACGCCCAATGGCTGCAATGAATCCATTTATTTTAGCAAATGAATACTTGCATTTTTACAAGTATATGTACAATTTAAGCAATAAAACATCATCTACCTACTTCACCTCATTTTGACTTAAAAAGGTCAAAGAGAAACATGCAGCACAGAAAGGAAGAAGGGCAATTAAGTGACAGCCGAATAAATATATAAATCAATGTCTTTCTGTCAGAAACTTCAGAAATAACCTCCGATGAACAGAAACTAACAAATGTGTCAAACTTAACAAGGCAAAATAAGAAAAAAAATTCCATAACATTTTGTTTTGAATATCACCTTTTAAGGCTGAATAAAAAGGCTTTGGATCAAAGAAAGCTAGTGTGAAAGTTAAGGTGCTGGCCTAAAAACCAGGAATCTGTGACTTCTAGTCTTACCTTAGGCATAAAACTGGCTGAATTGACTTTGACCCAGTTGCTCTCTCTCTCAGTCTAACCCACCTCACAGGATTGTTTTTGTGGAGAATATAGGAAGAGGAAGGAGTTTTAGGTATGTTTACCACCTTGAGTTATTTATAGAAGAAACAGAGGCAGTATAAAAGTCTAACAAATAAATCAAACAAAAAAGCACTTTCAAGAACATATGGACAAGAGGTCTTGACAAAAAATGCTACTATTAAAAAAATTTCTGTTCACAGCAATGTGAAGTCACAGCTGCCAGTTCTTTAGCTGATGTTGGCCTTTATATATGAGTTCTTTCCAAGAACTAGGATAACATGATGTATTAGCACAATCTATGTGTGGATCCAAGAAATGTGGTCATTTGTAATTGCCTGGGGGATGTCAATGTAGAGATTATCTAAATGCTGTCGAAGATTTTAAACACACAGTGTAAGATATAAGTGTGTGTGCCAATATAGCACCCATTGTTCCTATAACTACTTGGACCACAGCTAGTTCATGTCTAACTCTTTCAATTTGATGTCAAGATCTTGATACTTTGTGATCTTGTCCAATTCTTTGTCTTCTACTCTATTATCTATTATCTAGTATTATTATTATGGTTGGTTGCACAGTCAGCCAGACGTTTAGACTCAATCTGGCATTTTTATTCACCTATCGATCTGGGATAGGCAGATGTGGATGTTTGATGGTATTAAAGGTACTGTTGTTGCAGGATGTAAGCTGTTCTGAGTAAAGCCACTTTTTGCAATTGACTGATGATTAATTTGTCAATGCCAATAGTGTTCAACTAGTGCTCCAGTTCGTTTGGGATTGCACCCAAGGTGCCTATTATTATTATTGGTATTACCTTTGCTTTCTTTTGTCACAATCATTCTATTTCTATTTGCAGGTCTTGTATTTAGTTGCCTTTTCTTCTATTAGTTCCTTTTCTTCTATTTTGTTCTCTTCTGGTATTGCCATGTCAACTATCCAGATTTTGTCTTTCTTATCAACAATTGTTAAGTCTCGCATGTTATGCAGGAGGTGCCTATTTTAATTCTAAAGTCACAGAGCAGTTCAGCTTCTTCATTTTCTATTATTTTCTTTGTTGTTGTTGTTGTTGTTATTTCTTTTATTCATTAAACATGAAACTCAGTCAACTGAACATTTAAAGATGTGTCATAAATACCATTGACTGGTGTTAATGGTTGAATCAGGTTGCTACCAGCATCCTAGGTATCAACCAAGTATCTTCTTAAAATATATGATGTTCTGAGTAGTGCAGTTTTTTGCAGTTCTGCTGGTGTAATTACAGGAAACTGCAATTTCTTGATGTGTTTTGTAAAATTCTTGGACATGGTACCAAGTGCCCCGATGACAATGGGTATCACGGTTACATGTTTCATCCATAGCCGTGTAGTTTCAATGGCCAGGTCGCGATATTTCATAATTTTTTCCAGTTCTTTTTCTTCGACTCTGGCATCTCCTGGTACAGCAATATCAATAAACTGTACTCTTCGGCCCTCGACAACCGTGATATCTGGCATGCTATGTACTCTTTGGCCCTCGAGAACCGTGATATCTGGCATGTTGTGTTCTAAATGATGATCTGTCTGTATTTGAAAGTCCCACAAGATCTTCACCGTCTCATTTTCAGTAACTTTTTCCACTTTGTGCTCCCATGACTTTTTGGATACAGGTAAGTCATATTTTTTACATAATGACCAGTGGATTAAATTAGCAACTCGGTCGTGTCTAGCTTTGTAATCAGTTTGTGCAATTTTGCTGCATTCACATATTAAATGTGAAACAGTTTCGACTTTGTCGTTGCATAGTCAGCAGTTTGGATTGTCAGTGGATTTTTGTATCTTCGCTTTCATGGCATTAGTTTGTAGTGCTTGTTCTTGAGCAGCGAGTATTAAACCTTCCGTTTCTTTCTTGATGGTTCCCATCTTAAGCCACGCCCATGTAAGGTTGTCATCACATTTTCCTTCAATGTTTTTTAAGTGTTGTCCATGCAAAGCTTTGGTTTTCCATCTATTTAATCTGTCATCCAGCTGTTTTTCCTTATATTCTGCCTTTGTTTCTATTGTTTTTATAATGTTCTCCGTTTTCACAGCCTGCAGCAATTTTTCTGTACTTTGGTTCACACAATCGTTGTTGTTGTTGTTGTTGTTGTTGTTGTTGTTATTTTCACCAGTCAGTAGATGTTTAGACTGGACTGGCATTTTTATCCACCTAGGAAGTCTTTTCCAAGATTGGATTTGGCATTTCTATCTACCTATCAAGTTCTTCCTAGGGACCTGGGATTATTATTTGCAATTAAGTTACAGTATGATGTCTTAAACCCTCCCATACTACCACCTCTTACAATACTAGACAACACAGTATCAACAGTAGAGACCTTCAAATTTCTAGGTTCTATCATATCTCAAGATCTAAAATGGACACCTAACATCAAAAACGTCTTCAAAAAAGCACAACAAAGAATGTTCTTTCTGCGCCAACTCAGGAAGCTCAAACTGCCCAAGGAACTGCTGATACAGTTCTACAGAGGAATTATTGAGTCTGTCATCTGCACCTCTATAACTGTCTGGTTTGGTTCTGCAACCCAACAAGACAGACACAGACGTCAGAGGATAAGTAGAACTGCAGAAAATACAATTACTACCAACCTGCCTTCCATTGAGGACCTGTATACTGCATGAGTCAAAAAGAGGGTTGTGAAAATATTTACAGACCCGTCGCATCCTGGACATAAATTGTGACGCTATAGAGCACTACACACCAAAACAACTAAACACAAGAATAGTTTCTTCCCGAACGCTATCACTCTGCTAAACAAATAATTCACTCAACACTGTCAAACTATTCACTAAGTCTGCATTACCATTACTATTACTATTAATCTTCTCATCGTTCCTATCACCCATCTCCTCCCACTTATGACTTATGACTGCATGACTGTAACTTTGTTGTTTGTATCCTTACGATTTATATTGATTGTTTCCTAGTATGATTTGATTGCTTATTTGTACCCTATGATTATCATTAAGTGTTGTACCTTGATTCTTGACGAATGTATTTTTTTTTAATGTACACTGAGAGCATATGCACCAAAGACAAATTCCTTGTGTGTCCAATCACACTTGGCCAATAAAGAATTCTAATCTAATCTAATCTTATGAGCTAGCCATTTCTAACATACAGCCCTAACACTGAATATTCCCAGTGACATACACTCTAATACTGTTACATTTCCTAATCTTTGAGAATCATAAAATGTGATATGTGATATAATTTGTGTCAGAACAAATATATTAAAGTGCCATGATACTGTCTTTGTTAAAAAAAAATGCACAGCTATTTTTCAGTTTTTTATATTTTGGAATGTAGCCATCTGTGCTGCCTACAATCTTACATAGAAATATGTTTTCTACCTTTGTTCTATTTTTAGTATTGCTTTGCAACTTAGGTTGCAAGTATGAATCTCACATTAACAATGCTTAATATCTCACATTAACTGTCTGATAAACGTATATACAATTGTGAATGAATTATTTGATTCAAAGAAGATTTGACTCAGACTGATATCAGATTTTCAAACTGTTTTGAAATATTGTATCAAATATTTCAGGGAGCTTTGAATTCCTTCGGAGAGATTTACAGGTTATTCAGAGGATAATTAGATTTTCTCATTTTGCAAAAATGATTTTCTCATTTTATAATCTATACAGATAGATTATAATTTATCACTGATAGATTATATAACTAGCAGTGATAGCTTAACAACATTTGCATTTTTTTAAAAAAATGGTAAGACTACTTTTTCTGCATTAGTTCAGTATAACTTCTTTTATAACTCTTTGGCAGAGAATTTGAAAATTAGACTCTCTCCTTTCCACCTTGCTATCTCTGCCTTAAAAGAAAATCACAAGGAATATTTCCAGATTTATTACAGTGAAACCCTTTACTAGCTGAAATACTGCAGGGTTAATGTCCTCTAAAGGAACTGTCATTCCTGATATTTTTATCTCAATTTTAGGGGGGGGGAAGAAACCTCAGGCACTTTGTTATTACTTTATCATAGCCCATGAATAAATAAAATCTTAAATAGGTTCAAACTGGATTCCCTGACAACTCCTTCTGCTGTAGTCTGAATTTGGAGAAAACCCCGCTAATTGGGATCCTGAAATTGAAGACCAATATATGTGGTGGACATGTGGTGGTCAATCTTTCTAAAGTAATAAAGCTACAAGATGGGAAAGGAAAGGTATCTATCACTTTTTGGTATTTATGTGTTTAATATAAAATCCGTGAGATAATTTAGTAATAACTAGATTTACATTCCATAGATCTGAACTAGAAATAAGTGCATCTAATTTAATTTGGATTCCGCCTTTAATATTTAGTCTGGATTGTTGTTCTGTATCATGATTGCTGTGCACAACTTTGGATATAACTTTATGGAAATGCAGCACATAAAGAAAGAAAAGGAGCTTACCTTTAAGCTGGTATATTAGAACTATGCTGCATTTACATAAAGTTTTATATCTAATATTACATTAGTAGCAACAGATGTACACCTATATATAATTGCAATATAGAATGTTTTGAGAAATTAAGCATTTGTTGCAGTAGTTCCTTAAATAATCAAGCTTAATACAGGACTAATACAGGTAGGACTAATCTATATGTAACAGATGGATATAACATCAGGCTTACTAACCATGAGAATGAAACCATTTTCTATCTTTTCTTCACAAAATTTATTTCAATTGGGCCAATCTCTTCATAAAGTATACTCTGCTTTACTCATATCCATTTAGGAATGCTCATATTGCCAGAATATAATCAATTCATCCAAACACACTTTAAATCTTCCCAGAACTGAGCAAAATCTTTGGGCAATGAGTATTTTAGGTGCAGTTCCTCCTCTTCTATATTAGCAGGGAAACCTGTGCATTGGCTCCTTTTACTTGCCCTAAAGAATAGAATACAGAATAACACAGTTGGGAAGGGACTTTGGAGTCTTCTAATCCATCTTATTGCTCCAGGAGGACATCCTATACTATTTTGGACAAATAGCTCTCCAAGCTTTTTTTTAAAAATGTCCAGTGATGGAGCACCCATAACTTTGGAAGAAAGCCATTCCACTGATTAATTGATCTCACAGTCAGGAAATTTGTCTTTAGTTCCAGGTTGAATCTCTCTTTGATAATCTTCTGTTACTTCTTCTGTCATGATAATCTTCTATCATGCCCTCAGATGCTTTGAAGAATAGGTTGACCCCTCTCTTCTCTGTGACAGCCTCACAAATATATTGGAAGACTGCTATTGTGTAAGCCCTAGTCCTTCCTTTGTTAGACTTGACATAACTAGTTCGCACAATCATTCATCAATTTAGTCTCCAGTCTCCTAATCATCTTTGTTGCTCATCTATGCATTATTTCAAGAGTCTCAACATTTTTTTTAGTATCATGGTGACCAAAACTGGATGCAATCTTCAAGGATAGTCTTACCAAGGCAGTATAAAGTGGTAATAAAACTTCACATGATCTTGATACTATCACTCTGTTGATGCAGCCTAGGACTGCATTGGCTTTTTTGGAAGTAGCAGCATGCTGCTGGTTCATACTTAAAGTGATTGTTCACTAGGACACTTAGATCCCTCTCAGAGTTACTGTCAGTTACTATTGAAGAAGGTGCTAACTATTCTATACCTGTGAATTTGATTTTTCTTGCTTAAGTGTAAGTCCTTACTTTTCTCACCATTGAATTGCATTTTGTTGGATAGGTCCCAGTGTTCAAGTCTGTCAAAATACTACTGTAACTTGAGTCTATCTTCTAAAGTATTGGCTATTCCCCACAACTTGATGTTGTCTGCAAATTTGATGACCCCTTCTATCCCATCTAAATCATTTATGGAGATACTGGGCCTAAGACAGAAGTTTGAGGTACCACATTGCATACTTAACCTTCATTTAGATGTAGTTCCATTGAGAACTAGATGAGTATGGTCAGCCATCTGGTGGTGCTACTGTCTATCTCACATTTTTATATCTTACGAAGAAGTAGATTGTGGTCTATTTTATCAATTGACTGATGTCTAAGTAAACAATGTCCATAGTATTTCCATAGTATTCACTTTAACAAAGTATCACTTTGTTAAAGAATGCAGCAATGTTTGTCTACTATGATCTGCTTTTGACAAAAAGCATGTTAGCTTAGTTTAGCTTGTTTCTAGGTGTTCACAGATTTGTTGGTTGATTATCTTTTTCAGGATCTTCACAGGAATTGATGTCAAGCTGATTGGTCTATAATTTCCTGGACCCATTTTTCCCCATTTTTGAAGATCTGAACTACATCAGTGTTTTCCAGTCCTCTGGTAGTTCCCCAGTACTCCAGGATCTTTGAAAAATATGGTTCAATGGTTCTGAGATCACATCTGCCAGCTCCTTCAGAACCCTGGGATGTAATCGATCTGGTTGAACTCATCTGAAGTATAGATATTATCTTTTCTTGCCTATCTTGATTTGTATTCCTAATCTGTCTTTTGATAGATTGGACTATTTTTCCTTTTGTGTAAAGATGCAAAGAATGAATTAAATTAGTTTGAGTTCTAGTTAAGGCATCAGGCTAAAAGCTAGGAGACTATGAGTTCTAGACCCATCTTAAGTATAACAGCTGGGTTACCTTGGGCCAGTCACTGTCTCTCAGCCCTAAGAAGGCGGCAGCAATGGCAACCACTTCTGAAATCTTGCCAAGAAAACAGCAGGCACTATTCCACGCAATTGTCAGTATCCACCCTGCCTCAAAGGCACAGACACACAAATACAAGATAAGGGAGTATATAAATACCATTGTTCCCTTCTTACCTGCCAGATGAAACAACTGGAAATAATGACAGTAAACTATAATATATATTATAAAACTATATAACCATTCAAGGTTGCAGCATGGGAATGCTCTTATTGTTGTCCGGTGAAGCAATCCCATCCTGTTCAAGGATATTCTATTCCATTCCTTTTCCAAACCAGTTGTTTTGGAAAGCAGGTCTGTTATCAACACATCATGACCACATTTTTCTTTTTGAAAAAATTCTTTTTCTAAGATTGTTTGTACGTCTGCATACCCTAACTCTGATGCTGATGATGTGGACAGTATCATTTTAGGCTATATGAGCTATGCCACTCATGAATGTATATTAAAAACAGGCAGAATGACACCTTATGTCTGTTTACAAGTATAGGAAAAGGAGTGTTGGCAGGGCCTTTTAGACTTGGCATTTGATGCTTTTGAAAGGAAAGTCTTTAACATAGAAATACTGGATTCATGGTATAAAGAGGTGGATGGCCTTTTAATGTTGTAAAGAAAAGTGCTAGTAAAAATAATGTTTTATAATCTCTTCACATGCTTTTGTAAAAGAATAATTTCCAGCTAAAGGGGAGGCAGGGGGAATCTGTCTGCATTTGATCTGATTTTCTAGTGCTCTGGCTTTCTCCACTTCAAAGAGTTTACTGGTCTAGGTTTTCTTTTCTTTTTTAAATAAGGGGAGAATGTTAATACTTTGTTTGGATCTGATTGGTTTTTTTATGTTGTAAACCACCTTAAAACATTAAACTCTACTGCAGCGGTGAAATCTACTTACCTTCCCTACCAGTTCGGAAGCGCACGCTTTTTCACTCTCTGTGCATGCGCAGAACGCTTTGCGCATGCACAGAGAGTTAAAAACAAGAAAATGGCGACGTCCGGGTGGGTGGGCGGAGCCTTGTGCTGCCGCCGCTACCGGTTCTCCGAACCACCGGCAGCCACCGCTACCGGTACACCCGAACCTGGCCGAACCGGTAGCATTTTATCCCTGCTCTACTGTATAAACATAAATACATCATTGATTTGGAACTGATTGTGCTGTTTATCTGGCTTAACTCTCAGCCAATGTAATATCTGGGCACAGCTTCAGCATCTCATTAAGTTGAATGCTTAAACATCTCAAGAAGAGCTCATCATCTTCTCAGGCAGACTGTTTGTATCTCAAACAATGTTTGCTATTAGCAATGAGCTAAACATTTAACCAAAATCTGGTTTCAATCAATGATCACCTGTTTTTTGGTGAAATGGAGAACAATCTATTTCACTTTCTACATAATAGTTTTACAGATCTTTAAAGATTGCAATAATTTCTTCTCTTGATTCCTCTTTCCCAAAATAAACCTGTCTAACTCATTCGTGGGCACTCCATCACTGGAGGTTTTTAAGAAGAGACTAGACAGTCACTTGTCTGAAATGGTATAGGTTCTCCTGTTTGAGCAGGGGGTTGGAATAGAAGACCTCCAAGGTCCCGTTCCATCCCATCCCATCCCATCCCATCCCATCCCATCCCATCCCATCCCATATTAAGCCACTCATCTCTTTTTTCCCAATTTAGGCATTGTCAGATTCTCAAAGGACTCTGGGCAACTCACAATATAGCAAAACAGAACAAAAAATAACCAAATAGAAAATGAATAAACAAGTTGGAAATTCAACCACTCAACTAAAAAAAAAGAGTTACAAAACAAATCCTAAACAAGCTCTATCAATGACTTAATTTCTGGATATCTTACTCATAACATATGCACACATGCCCACCTGTACACACAGCCATAATGTGGTTTGTTTGGTTTTAAAGCTAGAATATCACAATTAGCATTATGTGGGAACTAGGTTGTTACAGTTCAGTCAATAAATCATGACTAGCTTAGCCTGGTCTATGAAACCAGCAAATAAAATGTTTCATGACCCAACTAGGTAACATCATCAGTGGAAGAAGGGAGGGGGGTGTGGGGGAGGAGGAGGAGGAGGAGGAGGAGGAGGAGGAGGAGGAAAAGGAAGAGGGCTTTTCTTGCCATAGTTGTTAAGTGAATCACTGCAGTTGTTAAGTTACTAACCCGGTTGTTAAGTGAATCTGGCTTCCCCATTGACTTCACTTGTCAGAAGGTCACAAAAGGGGATCACGTGACCCTGGGACACTGCAACCGTCATAAATAGTCAGTTGCCAAGAGTTTGAATTTTGGATCACGTGACATGGGGATGCTGCAGTGGTTGTAAGTGTGAAAAATGGTCATAAGTCCCTTTTTTCAGTGCCGTTGTAACTTCAAACAGTCATTAAACAAACTGTTGTACTTGTACTTCTAACAAAGAAATATATACATTGCAGGTATGTCATCAACACATTTTCCTGTTGCTGCCCTAAGTGCGGAGGCAGGTTAACCCTGCAGACGGATTACAGCTGGTCAGATGGTTTACGAGGGAGAGATCCCGCTTAGGCTCTTCCGAGCCACCCAGAGATCTACCTAAGCTCATCAAGTTCCTTCTGGAATTCCTCCTTCGCACTCCCCAGACACACACACCAAAACCAAGGGCCGAGTTCGTCTGTGCACAAACAGGGCATCTTCTCCGTCTGGCAAAGGGTTTAGAAACATGGCCGGTGTCCTATTCATGGGGGGGGGGAACAGAAACACCCCAAATGCTTTGGGGGGGATGGGACAGAGAGAACCCACTGACTCCTTTGCAATGGACACAAGATAGTTGTGAATGCTCCATCACTGGAAGTTTTTAAGAAGAGATTGGATAGCCGCTTGTCTGAAGTGATGAAGGGTTTGCTGCCTGGGCAGGGGTTGGACTAGAAGACCTCCAAGGTCCCTTCCAACTCTGTTATTCTATTCTATTCAAATAGCAAGAAACGTCCCTGGGTTCAGGAGAGAAACCGAGGAAGGCAAGAGCTGCCAGTTAGAGCAGCTGAGCGACCAGCGGGGGGGCAAATTGTAATTATCCAACCTGGATGGGAGCCAGGGGGTGGACCACTCCCTTTAATTCCCGTGAAATGCAGCATGCCCTTTTTTAATGAGCTCCTGTGCAGGGAACAGCCTTTCAGTCTCCTCTGAAGGGAAGAGCTGTCAAGGCAGCCTCTCCTTAGGGGTCCTAAATGAACAGTTGCAGGAACTGGGCATGGCTGGTCTAGTGAAGAGAAGGACCAGGGGGGACATGATAGCAGTGTTCCAATATTTGAGGGGCTGCCACAGAAAGGAGGGAGTCAAGCTATTTTCCAAAGCACCCGAAGGCCAGACAAGGAATAATGGAAGGAAACTGATCAAGGAGAGATTCAACCTGGAAATAAGGAGGAACTTTCTGACAGAACGATCAACCAGTGGAACAGCTTGCCTTCGGAAGTTGTGGGAGCTTCAACACTTGAGACTTTCAAGAAGAGATTGGACTGCCATTTGTTGGAAATGGTGTAGGGTCTCCTGCTTGGGGTGGGGGGTTGGACTAGATGACCTACAAGGTCCCTTCCAACTCTGTTAATCTATGAAGTTGCATTCTGACTTAAGTTTGCTATTAATAGATCAGTGAAAACAATGTCACACTAATTTCCCATTGATTTCCATAGATCTTGGATCCAACCAACTATCATTTGAATTGAATTCAGGAATGTTTATATTTGTTTATTTATTTACTGGCAGCAGCCCTCTAGCCTTCTCTAAAGATGTCAATAATTGAATGTGGAGGCCTATGTGATTAAAGTAACCAAGCGTTCACATGGCCAATCTAGAATATATGTGGATGGTGGCTTGATTTTCCTTGCTTATGGAGCATCTGTACCTAAATCAAATTGCAGATCCAATATGAAATAATCAGCATTAACTATATATTAATATTTAAGTGTTTAGAGTTAAAAAGAATTACATTGTGGAGCCCACACATTAGAATTCAAACAAACTATTGGAAGATTAATCTTAACAGTCTTGGAGACAACTGTGAGGCAAGGAGAGGATTTTAACACACTCATTTTGTGGAGTTCGATAGCTTTTAAACAAGCATCATTTTTAAAAAGATTTATATTTGACAGATTTCAAAATGTATTCCAATAACTCTGCAGTTATTCAGTCACCATATACCTGAGCAATTTAATTCAGACCTACAGGAAACTATCCTGTCTTACTAAGAGAAAAAGCACTGCTTTTAAATATGGCAAGACATGAAAAGTTGATTTCCCTGAATTTAAGCCCAAAGCCCACCCATTCTTCCATCTCATGTTGCTACCAGAATCTTTCACCCCATTTGTATAATCTCTTATATGTCTCTATTGGACCTTCCTTCCTAAGAATTAGAACTGACCTCCAGATTCAGCTGCAAATCATCAGGAACCTGAGTAATGTGGATTTTGTTTCCTTTTAACATATTTTAAACAGCGGGAACTCTGAATCTTGAATAAAAACCTGGCAAGAGTTTCTGATAAAACACTGGAATAGGGGGTGTTTGGTGGCCATTGTGGATTAGTGACAGAAGCCATTTGGAGAAGACCACTCTGATCAATGCTGCTTTAGTCTTCAGATGAATGCAGCCAGGAGATCAAATAACTTTACACTAAGCTTGGGCAGTTATTAAAAGAAACACAATCCTCTTATAGTCTAGTGAAATGGGCACGTAAAGATGGGGCTTAGGGAGAACCAAATCTTTATTTATGCAGAGAGAACTATAGTTCCAATCCTCCTTCCAAGCTGCAGGTTACCAAGAGGCTTATGATCCTTTGATAGCAGCTGCAGTATTAACAAAGCACCAGAATACTGGAAAAGGAAAGTGGGAAGTATAAGACTGAGGGGCCCAATGTCTTTCCCAAATTAAAAAATAGATGGTCTTAGCAATACTATCTCCAGAAAGTAGTGAAGTCATACATCTCTAAGGGCCTTATTATTCAATGAAAAGGATCAAAACTCCAGTGTTTTGTATGGAGCACACAAACAGCTCACAGATTATACAGGTTTTCATTAGCCAAGAGGCTGCAAAAATCTGGAGCCACTATCTCTTGGCAAACAGTTTATCACTCTGAGCAAGCTAACCCCAAAAGCAAAACCCTTGGCCCAGGCAAAACAGCACATCACCTGCAACTGTTTGATTTTCTGTGGTAGGAAATAATAGATAATTATTGGGTTAATGATAGAACAACAGGTATAAGGCAGTCTGAATCTAACTCTGCCCTACATCTTTCCTCTGATTAAAAGGGCTTCATGAAGATGGTAATTATTCAATGGGCCAAGAGATATTATATAACACCATTGATGAGGGCAGCTTGCCAACAGAAGAGGGAGGGAGAAAACATCACGGTAATTATAGACGAGGTATTAACTAAAAGTTCCTTGGGGAGGGAGGCATCTTTCCACGGTCCACCATCTCTTTACCAAGATTTATTTATGCTCCGGTCACGAATACAGGGCGCACTTCTGGCACACAAACGAGCAAGGAATCAAGTCCACGCCTGTATTTCTGTGCCGCAGCTCCCCAGCCCACTGAGCCCGAATCCAACCATTTCCCCAAAGAGCGCTGTTCTGTACACGAGCTGGGACCGCGGTTTTGATGGTACACGGTGATTCCTCTGATATTTTTTTTTTTATTTTTTATTTTTTGAGGAAGGACAAACAACGCCACCTTTAACTGACCTGCAAGGCATTGAGGCAAATGGGGCAACAAAGGTCAGACGGCCTTGAATATTTCCTTTTAGTTTCCCGCGGGGAGGGATTCGATACAGCACTTAAAATGCCCGTGTCCTTCTGTTTAATTCAGACACTTGGTCCTTGCTCGCCCTACCGACCTTCCACCCATCTTGTAAGAGCTCCAATTCATACAGCTAATGCCCTCTGTGCAAACCAGTGTAGAGAAAGCGGATCGGGCGAGGGCGGCAGCGCAGCTGTGGAAAGCCAGACGTTGATCCACGCCGGCATCCGCTGCCTTGCCCGAAATCGCGATGGAAGCGCTCAGCGTTTGCATTTGCAACGCCGTAGCAGCGCTGCACGTCTTCTGGCTCGGCTTGGTTGTGCAGCTCTTCTCAGATGGATCCGCGGGGTGCTGATCTCTGTCCCCAGCATTTACTGAAAGATCTGCTGCAAGGTTCCCCCCCCCTTCCCCTCGCACTTCTACGCTTCCTCTCCAACGCCGTGAAATCCCAAAGCGCACAGACTCAGCTTTTTGTCTAGCAGTTGCTGCGTCTTCGCTTACCTTTTCCTGTGCCCTGTTCAGCCTCTTTTGGACATTTTTCGCAAAGATGCCCGTTTTCATGTCAGCCATGGTGGCTGGTTGAAGGAATCCTGACGCGGAGGCAATTCAAGAACACAACTGTAAGAAGGAGGAGGAGAGAAACGAGGCCGAGTAGCAGAGAGAGAGAGAGAGCAAGCGAGCGAGAGAAAGAGAGCGAGAGAGAGAGAGAGAGAGAGAAAGGGGGAGGGCCATAGGGAAGAAGGGGGGTTACTTAAAGAGAGAGCTGGCGTCGAGAAGACTCAGATATGGGATCACGCATGACACAATCCGACAGACTGGGAGGATCAAATTGAAAGACTACGGTTTTAAGCATACTTCTTTAAAAGTAGCTTGCAGCAATGTGGTAACGCCTAGCGCATCTTGTTGGTTCTTTTACCACCATCACCCCCAAAAAACTGCGTGAGACCACGAGGAATTCCACGGGATTACGATTTTGAGGTTAGGCCGACGCGTATTTTTTTTAAAGTCCTGGAAGTATGCAAGAAGAGAGTTATCTTCCATATTGCTGCCTACAGGCGTACTAGCAATTGATCTTTCTCTTTATTTTATTACAGAATTACACGACAATTAGTTCCAGGAAAAAGTTTGGAGAAGTTTTCATCTGTATAGAATTAAACCGGGGAGGCGACAAGCAATCTAGGTTGACTGAAATCGGGATTTCCTGGTCCATTTGCTCAGTCCAGAGGGATGCTGGGAATTGAAGTCCATCAAAGCTGAAGAAACTCAGGTTGCCCACTCCTGGACTAAAATAGTGCAGCTTGTGTCTTTTTCTCCGTTCTTATTAATTGTATTTACAAGTGCATGTTTAAAATCAAGTTAAAGCAAATCATTCCAATAATATGTGTCCAAAGTCTATGATTCTGCAAGACATGTCCTGGATAACTCTTTGTCATTAAACCTTTCCCCCCCCCAAAAAAAACATGTACTTTGAACGGATGTTGGCTTCTTACTGAAACCCTACAGAAAGTTGATATAGAAATCTAACATAAGCTAATATGTTAGAAAGCAAGGCACTAGAGCTTCCAGCTCCATATTTATGTTAGCTTCTGGCTCCAAATGATCCCAACCATCAGTCTTAGCAAATAAAACTAATGAATGGCATAAGCTCAGTGATATGTTTAGAACTGTGCTCTCAATTCTGTAATGAAACAAGTATCCTTCAGTAGCCATTCTGCATGTGTTCTCAACATTTCAAAAGTCCCAAATATTGAGAATCCCAATGCCACACAGTGATGTAGCTGTCCAAGGTACTGATCTATGATGCTTGCAACAGGAAACACATTTACAGTTCAATCTGGATTTTGTGGTGCTACATAGAACTAAGGTCCCCTGAACTTTATGGGATTTATTGATCAATAGGCGTATAATATAGGGCTATCCTAATATTATGGGGTTTTCATGGGCAACCTCTTTCCTAGGAATCTTAGGCCAAATCTAGAGAGTTGAAGAAATAAAAGAAGCTAGACAGTAAAAAATGATGCAAGGTGATCCAATTAAAATGGCAGAATGTGAACAGATGGCTAGGATTTTTTAAGAGTTGATGAAAACATACTGTTGTCAGAACAGTTTTAGATTATACTTGTCAGAATCATGTATAAAGTGATTGGGTTTACTAATGTATACTGAAAAACATTAATCTATGTTTGTTGGTATTGCTTTAAATGTATTATAAGCTTGTTAACTGTTATATAAGGAGAACAGGCTAGCTTGAGTCAGACTGACTGCCTGATTAACTAAAGAGAGTTCGTTTCTGCTCATGCTCCTGATAATGCTACAGAACTACAGAAAAACTACAGACGCTCAAGGATTCTTCTATTATATTTCTGTAGAAGATTTATCTGCTAAAGATTAATAGCTAAGTGCTAAAGTCTTATCTTCGTGTTAATATTTTTTTCTGGACATTGTTAGTTTGAGCAAGTAAATTATTTTTGGAGACTTTGCAGAGATGTGGGTTCTGTAGAATGCTAAAGATTAATAGCTAAGTGCTAAAGTCTTATCTTCGTGTTAATATTTTTTTGTTTTGGACATTGTTAGTTTAAGCAAGTAAATTATTTTTGAACACTTTGAAGAACTCTGTTTTATTGTTTTATTGATATCAAACTGCAACCCCACATTCTGATGCGTATACTCATTTCTTTAACATTGTTTATGGGCCCAGTGCTATAACCAAAGAGCATTAAAGGGCACGTGGTGTGTTGCTGGTACGATATTGAGTCCTAATCTTCAGAAGCTTGCAGTTTACTCCTCTAACAATGGCACAAGTAAAGTCATCTTATTTATCAATGATAACTAAGCTGGATGGGACTAACTACGGATCCTGTTCTACAAAATGTAAAATGTTATTAAGGAATGAGGGACTATGGAAAGTAGTAATAGATCCTCCAGATATTTCAGCTTT
>QLTV01003967.1:9199-19617 GCA_003457575.1 Thermophis baileyi
AAGGAGGCAGGAAGATGTCTGCCTGGCTGGTTGAAAGTGCTGAAGAAGCTAGTCACAGTTCTCCTGGCCCAAGCCCTCGTCGCCACTGTTAGATAGTGGGTAGAGATGACAGGAGACAGACTTCCAAAGCAGCTCTTTATTTCAGCTCTTGTATCAGTAACCAGCAAAGAGCAGTCTGACAGCTTGCCCTTTTATAGGGAGCTGTCAGACAGACCAGCCAATAGCGTTTGAGCTTTTTCCCGCTCAAACGCTGGACCTGGTTGGAACCATGCAACATAGTTTAAACAGTTAGAACATAACAGTTTAGAGAGGGCTGCAAAGCACTGTGAAGCTGTATATAAGTGCTATTGCTATAAATAGATTCTTGCAAATCTGAAAGTCCCTCTTTCCCCACTCACTTTTACAGCCTAAGAAACTAGGGAGGGTCCCTTCTGAGGTAGTTGACATTCTTTCTGTGGGCTCAGCTGCCTCTTATCCAACCGTTCCCCTGGCTGTGGTTCTGCCTTCTGTTTACCAGGTCATTCCCACATTATCACCGCAATACCTTATCTTAAGAACAGCAAATTTTATAAAAAGCAAATTTTATAAAAAGATGCAGAAGGAGCATACCTTGGTACAGGGAAAACCGGCTGGGTGAAATTCATCTCTACCGTGATTTTTTTTCCCCCCTTGCAGAAGAGGTTTTAGCCTAGTTTTTGTCTTACTGCAATTATGGCACATTTATTCTCGAGTATCGTGAATGTTTTGTCCTGTTTTCCCAACTTCCTCCCACATCTTTTCTAAGTCTGCTCTCTATGTTCCCAAAACTGTAGGCATTCTGTTAATTTTTTACCTAGGAGTCCTCCAGGGAAAATAAAATCTTAATGTTATTTACAGTACCGTGAAGAACTTAACAAAAGCAGGATGTTTATATCTCAGTAAATTATTTAGGCACCCACAACTAGGTAGTAAACAAACATCATATTCTGGATGCAGGTAATTTAGAATTTGTAATCATATTTGTAACCATAATCCTCCGCATTATCGTAATATATTTATATCAGATTTTAACTTGGCCCTTTTAACTTGATTTTACTCTCACCAATGATACTTTAGAGTTGAAAGAATTGCTAGATTTTTTTTTGTTGGTGCAGCCAAAAAGGTAGAAGCAAGATTTTGGAAAATTGGATAAAGTGAAGTCCTGTTGGAAAGCTGTTGCAGCGGAAAAGCTAAAAGCAACAACAACAAAAAATCACTAACATTGACCACCAGAGGGCACCAGCTGGCTAGATTCATTCTTTTGGGGGACTCGTCAGGTGTACATAGCCATCTTGGCAACTTGAAGATATGTGGACTTCAATTCCCAGAATTCCCCAGCCAGCATCCTCAACCTATGAGGATATGTTTGTTTAGTGACCCCACAAAATTAAAATGGTGACTGAAAAAGGTGACTTACGACTGGTTCTCCCACTTACAACCATTGCAGCATTCCCATGGTCATGTGATCGGAATTCAGGTACTTGGCAACTGGCACGTATTTATGACAATTGCAACATCCCAGGAGCATGGAATCACCATTGGTGACTTTCCCATCCAGCTTCTGATAAGTAAAATCAATGGAAGAAGCTGGATTGGAGTGGTGCGGTGGCCTAGAGGTGGAGCTCTTGCCTCACAATCAGGAGGCTGTGAGTTCGATCCTAGGTAGAGGCAGATAGGCACAATGAGAATATATCTGCTGAACAAAACTCCGCATTGGCGACAGGAAGGGCATCCGGCCAGTAAACACTCTGCTAGCTCCATTCAGTTGCCTAGACTCCACCCAGCAAAGGATTATGGGGGTCGTTAAACGAAGATGATGAATGGAAGAAGCTGGATTCATTTAACAATTGTGTGATTTACTTCACTGCACTGATTGGCTTAACAACGGCTATGAACAAAGTCGTAAAATCAGGCCCGGCTCATTTAATGTCTCCTCGCTTAGCAATGGAAATCCTGGTTGTAAATTGAGAACTACCTATACCACTGCTTTCTGGTCTTTTAAACATTATTTCCTTGTGTCAGGTCCCCGCCGAGGGGGATCAGAGCGACATGATGATTCGACTCCCTCCCAGCCGGTTCCAGCCTGTTACCAAGGCCGCGGCGTCCTGAGGATGAACCGTTATCACCCTACCGCCTCAGAGTTCTCAAAATGCCTTTGCAGCCTTGTATTGGCTAGCTAGTGGACTGGGGCATTGGGGTGAGGTTTGAATGGGGGAAAATAACTTAATGCTTTGTGCGGAAATGTCAGATTCCGCCTGACTTCTCTGCAATCACTTTCTCTCAGTAAAAATTCCTTTTGAAATACCCCTTGTTTCAAGAGCCATGCTTTCCTGAGGAGGTAGCTGAGTCAGGTCCTTTACACCCTGGCTGTTGTGCTAAACTTCCCCCCCACACGCCCACATTTTTAAAACTTGAATTTTAAAAGAGATCCACCCACCCATTAAAACAAAAAGACATTCTGGGCTGGGGAGATTATGGGGAAAGGAGTGGAGCAGGGGTGGGCTGCTGGGGGTTCGCAGGGGTTCGGAAGAACCTCTAGCTAAGATTCTGTGCAGTTCGGAGCCCCCCCAAATCCCACTCCTGGCTGGCCCCACCCCGCCCACCCCGCCCCTCCCAGGAGTCCCCATTCAACCCATTTTGGATGCAGGTAAGTGCAGGGTATGCGCGGAGGCTCGGGGAGGGCGAAAAACGGACCTA
Source organism: Thermophis baileyi (assembly GCA_003457575.1). NCBI lineage: Eukaryota > Metazoa > Chordata > Lepidosauria > Squamata > Dipsadidae > Thermophis > Thermophis baileyi. Next base: position 11,915 of record QLTV01003967.1, read on the forward strand.
CCAGAAGTTCGGGAAGTTCAGGCCCATTTCTGGCCTCCAGAGGGCCTCCAGAGCCTGGGGAGGCCATTTTCACCCTCCCGGAGGCTTGGGGAAAGCCTCCGGAGCCCAGGGAGGGCAAACCCCCGCCCCGCCGCCATGGTGCAGGAGGCCTACTAGGCCACGCCCACCATGGCCACGCCCACCCAGCAACCGGGCAGAGAACCCCTTGCTAAAATTTTTGAAGCCCACCCCTGGAGTGGAGGGAGGAGAAAGCAGACTGTTGCACAATTTGTTAACATTTGCATCGATCCATTTGCTTGCTACTTTGCAGGACGATGCTGACACGAAGGGAACAGGTACCTCCTGTCCATCTTCATCTACTCCTTGTTAAGGAGGTAAACATGGATTGGATATTGATAGGTTTCGATTGCCCTGCCTCTGTCTTTTTCCCCAAGGAGGCTGCAGTTTGCAATTCCCCAGCATTAACGCTGCTGGGAGAGATATCACCAATTCATTTACGGCCCATTACAGAGACGTGCTCTGCTTCCAGATGTGGCAGGTGTGCGTGAAGGAGAACATTGCTCAATCCAGCCTGGAGATGCTGCTTAATAATCCTGGGGGCTGGGAAGGTTTCTAATGAGCATTGATAGGGCGTATCTGTCAATCAAGGTCTAAACATAACTTTTGAAGAGCTTTTGTGCAAATGTAGGGTCCTTGGTGCTCTCTGAGCTTGCTCGTTTCCTTGCAGATGTTTCGCTACCCAGCTAGGGGTAACATCTTCAGTGCAAACCACGAGATCACCTACCATCATCTTCACTTAACGACCCCATAATCCCTTGCAGGGTGGAGTCTGGGCAACTGAATGGAGCTAGCAGAGTGTTTTAATGGTCAGATGCCCTTCCTGTTGCCAATGCGGAGTTTTGTTCGGCAGAATATATTCTCAGTGTGCCCAGAGAGAGAAATATCTGCCTCAACCTAGGATCGAACTCACAGCCTCCTAATTGTGAGGCGAGAGCTCCACCTCTAGGCCACCGCACCACTCCATGAGATCGCCTACCATGGATCCATCTATTTCCATCAAGCTGGAACCAATTACCCTCTTTCCCAGAGAACAATCACTTTAATAAGCCGAATAAAGTGACCATTTCATGAATTCATTAACTGCATTAACAAGACCAATGCTATCAGTTCTCAGCAGACACAGGGGCCTGAACACAGTCCTTCCTGCATCCCTTTAAAGCAGCTAAGTCATCTCTCAAGATGACGCAAGTGGTCCATATTGACACCCAAGGGTTGATAAGACTATCCATTATTGCAACTTTTGTTGTTGTTATTCATAATACAGTACTATTAAAGCAGCATTTATTCAACTATTTTCATATTCCTTCCCTGCACCTCTTTAAAGCAGCCAAGTCATCTCTCAAGATGTCGCATTTATTTTAGACCAGAATTCCCCATATGGTCAATATTGATCCCCACGGGTTGATGAGACTATCCATTATTCTTACTTTTGTTGTCGTTATTCGTAGTACTGTTAAAGCAGCATTCATTCAACTATTTTCACATTCCTTCCCTGCACCTCTTTAAAGCAGCAAAGTCATTTCTCAGGATGATGCAGTTCCCTTAGACCAGAGTGGTGAATATCGACCCCCCAAGGGTTGATGGGACTATCCATTAATATTATTGTTGCTGTTAATATTCAAAATATAATTCATATGTATTAAATGATGGTCACATAAATGTTAGGGGACTTCGTGAACGATCTGAAACATCATGAAGGGGTTGATGAGCTGAAGATTTGAGGGAGCCCTTGTCTTGGTTGCAGCTGCTTTAAAGAGCTTCATGCAAGAATTGAGCTCACTCCATCACACCCTCTGAAATCCCTTTGGGGATTCGAATCCAACAGGGTCCATAGCTCACCCTATAAGGCCGTGATGGCGAACCTATGGCACGCGTGCCACAGGTGGCACGCGGAGCCATATCTGCGGGCACACGAGCTGTTGCCCTAGCTCAGCTCCAGCGCGTATGTGCACACCAGCCAGTTGATTTTCGGTTGGCCCCACCCACGCTGCCCCTCCCCTCCCAGGAGTCTCCACGCGGCCCGTTTTGGATGCCAGGTAAGTACAGGGGTCACGTGGAGGCTCTGGGAGGGCATTTTCGGCCTCTGGAGGGCCTCCGGGGGGCCTCCGGGGGGCGGGGGAGGCCATTTTCACCCTCCCCAGGTTCCAAGAAAGCCTCTGGAGCCTGGGGAGGGCGAAAAACGGGCCTACTGGAGGTCGGGAAACGGGCCATTTCCGGCCTCCGGAAGCTTCAGGGAGGCCTGCTAGGCCCAAAACAGGGTGCATGGGCATCACGCGCGCATGCGCAGGGGTGCGTGGTGCGTGGGGGGACATTGAATTATGGGTGTGGGCACACGCGCGTGCACTATCGTGCGCGCGTGCTTTCGGCACCCGAGGAAAAAAAGGTTCGCCATCACTGCTATAAGGAGAATCTGCCCCTCCCCACAGGCCTGGTAAGCATCCTTAACCCCTTCCCCATTTCCTGTAACTGCAGAGGGAAGGGTCCTACACTTGAGCGTTCTCTGTTGGAGGTCCTTTCTGCAGAACGAGTCTTAAAAATCAGAACTGCACTGTCTTTGTTAGTACTTTGACACCTGTTCAGGATTTGGCTACAGGTAGTCCTCGACTTACAACCATTCATTTAGTGACCAAAGTTACAACAGCACTGGAAAAAAATGACTTATGACCGTCTTTCACACTTACGACCGTTGCACCATCCCCGTGGCCGTGTGATCAAAATTCAGTTGCTTGGCAACTGGCATGTATTTATGACGGTTGCAGTGTCCCAGGGTTATGTGTTCACCTTATGCGAACTTCTGAGAAGCAAAGTCAATGGGGAAGCCCGATTCACTGAACAACCATGTTGCTAACTTAACAACTGTGGCAAGAAAGGACATAAAATTAATCAGAATAGAGCTGGAAGGGACCTTGGAGGTCTTCTAATCCAACCCCCTGCTCAAGCAGGAGACCCATTTGAGACAAGTGGCTGTCCAGTCTCTTCTTAAAAACCTCCATTGATGGAGCACCCACAACTTCGGGTGGCAAGCTGTTCCACTGGTTAAGTGTCCTCACCGTTAGGAAGTTTCTCCTTAATTCCAGGTTGCTTCTCTCCTTGATTAGTTCCCATCTATTGTTTCTTGTCTTGCCTTCTGGTGCTTTGGAAAACAAATTGACCCCCTCTTCTTTGTGGCAGCCTCTCAAATACTGGAACACTGCTATCATATCACCCATGTCCTTTTCTCTAAACTGGCTGTACCAACTCAACAGTTGGTTCCATGCCTTGCTCAGCCATGGAAACTTTGGACACAACTGTGGTTGTAAATAGCAATAGCACTTATATACCGCTTCACAGCCCTCTCTAAGCGGTTTACAGAGTCAGCCTCTTGTCCCCAACAATCTGGCTCCTCATTTCACCCACCTCGGAAGGATGGAAAGGCTGAATCAACCTTGAGCCTGGTGAGATTCGAACTGCCAAATTGCAGTCAGCCGGCAGTCAGCAGAAGTAGCCCTGCAGTACTGCACTCTAGCCACTGGGCCACCGCGGCTCTTAAATCAAGGACTACCTGTATTTCATGGGGATGAAAGCCAAACTAAGGTGTTATCCTGAGCTACCTTGAGTAGTTACCTTGAACGTGCAGAGCAAGAGTTTATTGTGGTTCTACCAAGATGACATCCTGATTGAATTAGGCTTCATTGACACCGGAAGAGCTTTGATGCTGGCTACATGCATTCGGTTTGAGTTTCAAGCCACGTCGGATTTGCCTGACTGAAGCCTCTTAAAAGTACCTGGAAACAGAATACATCAAACATGAAGTGCTCTCCAGCTTCCAAACTTACACACTCCGCCGTTTCTGCAAGATTGCCCCTCCCTCCACAGAACATCCCAAGAGAGGCTCCTACAGAACATGAAATCCTCTCTTGGTTGACAGAAAAGTTTGAAGAAGAAATAAGGGTGTTCAGGAAGGGAAGGTTATCATTATCTGCCTTTTCAAGGCCACCTTCTGTCTTTTCTTATTTTTTATGTAATAAAAAACCAGCTTCAGAAGTTAAAAATATGTCGGTTGTATTTCTGCCCAGCTGCAATTTGAAGAAAAGGGGAAAAAAAAAAAAAGGACTTGCAAACCATTTGGCTATATTTTAAGCCCTTCAAAACAGAATCGTTGACTAATTTTCTAAAGGAGAAGGGAGGGAAGGAGGAATAGCAGCTGAAAATAAACAATGCTGATATTGGCCATGTTTGAGCGATGAGGAAGCAGCGGGAAGCCAGCAAAAGACGGAAAGGAACAAAACATTTCTATGTATTAAAGATCAGGTTTTTGAGCTCTCGGAGCATCTGGGGAAATGTTGGTTTTGGTGGGAAGATAGATGGTTGAAAAATGGGCTGGGATATTTTGAGAAACTAGCTTTCAGTAATAGTAACAGTATAACAGAGTTGGAAGGGATTTTTGAGGTCTTCTAGTCCAACCCACTGCTCAAACAGGAGATTCCTTCCTTCCTCTCTTTCCCTTCTTTGTATTAATTCCTTCCTTCTTCCCTCCCTCCCTCCTTTGTATTCCTTCTTCTCTTTTCTCTTCTCTTCTTTTCTCCCCACCTCTCCCTTCCCCTTCCCTTCCCTTCCCTTCTCCTTTCCTCTTCTTTTCCTTTCTTTTCTTCTCCTCTTTTTTTCTTTTCTTTCTTGGCTTGCCCGAGTGATTAAAAACATTATATGATGAGAGGCTTGTAGTCTTGGTAGTGTTTTTCCATAGTTCTGTACATAGGATGAAATAATGATAATTTGGCTTCTTAATAGGGTAGTTGAGGATGGGCTGTTTTTCCCCCATTGTTTCCCCTGTTAAAGGTCTCATCACCGTTAATGTGGCACATACTGCTGGATCCAAACACATTTGGCCTCTACTGATAGATATTTTGTGGGCGTTGAGTGAAGTCCAGCCTTGTGCAATTTCTACCAGTCACTAAGAATCTCTCGAAACCCGCATTGTCTGCCCTCTTATCTTACTACAACCGCCTACAATAACACAAAAATAAGCTATAATTTGAGGCTGCGCATGTTGAGAGGCAGGCAGGCAGGGTGTGTGAATATGCACAAACATGCATGGCTGTCCTCCCACACAATCAATGCAACCACACTGGCACAAAGCAATGTTTTTGCTTGTTTATCAGATGCCTTTGCAATTTGCAGCATGCAGGTTCCTGTTGGGGTATTCCAACACCCATCGTCTTCAAACACCATCAATCTCTTTCCTACTTTTCAATCCCAGTTTGGAAGAGGGTTCGCAGAGTTTTAACTAGGTAGGCACCTCAATCTGCCACTGGCTGCATCATGGTGTCTGATGCCAGCTTGTCAAAGTTGTGGTCGAGAGCATGTTTCTCAACCTTGGCAACTCGAAGGTGTGTGAACCAACTCCCAGAATTCCCCAGCATTCTGGGAGTTGAAGTCCGGCTATCTTAAAGTTGGTTGGGGAATTATGTAAATTGAAATCCACCCATCTTCAAACTGGTTGGAGAATTCTGGGAGTTGAAGTCCATCCATCTTAAAGCTTATTGGGGAATTCTGGGAGTTGAAGTCCACCCATCTTCAAACTGGTTGGAGAATTCTGGGAGTTGAAGTCCACCCATCTTAAAGCTTATTGGGGAATTCTGGGAGTTGAAGTCCACCCATCTTAAAGTTGGCTGGGGAATTCTGGAAGTTGAACTCCACCCATCTTAAAGCTAGTTGGGGAATTCTGGGAATTGAAGCCCACCCATCTTAAAGCTGGCTGGGGAATTCCGGGAGATGTCTTAAAGTTGTTAAGATTGAGAGACACTGATCTAGGGTATTCTGCAAAGGCAGAAAAGAGACAAATTAAGCAAAAATTAAGTTCAGTGGTATTGAAAACCAACCACCATTGGCTCTGGATTCTTCGGAAGTGGAGCCGTTTATATATTTTCCCCATCACTTTTTTGGAAGAAGAAATGTGTTTCGGAACCATCTGCCGCCTTTTAACTGTGAGTAACCCATCCGTTTAGCCAGCTTTGGAAATTTAGGAGTGACAAGAAAACAAACAGGCAGATGGTGTGCAAAATATTTATTCGTACATACATCTTCCTCTCCACCCCCAGTCACATTTTTTAATCTGGATTAGTGCATTGCTTTTGAACAACTTCTCCCTTTCCACCCCACCCCACCCAGGGCCCTTCCCTTCCCTTCCCCTCCATTTCTTCCACCAACCGTTCACCCTTGTCTACTTCTCCATCAGACCGACGGGGTTTTGCAAGAGCCAGCTGTGAGAAGAAAGAGCAAAGAGGGTGGGCGAACTCTAGAGAAACATCTACCAGCCACCGGACTCTTACTCCTGGCTTCGCACTGCCCCAACGACTCCGGGGCAGAAGTACCCAAATTGGGTTTGAAACCAGAGTGTGAATTAAAAGCCCGTGGATCGTTTCAAATGTTAGCTGGGCCACGGAGTTTAACTTGCTGGCTTGGAGACGTTTTTAGCAATTTCCAGGCACTGCGCCTCCATGGACAAACCCTGCCTATCACGGCTGAAACGGCGTTTCCATCCAGGGAGAAAGTTAGAAGTGCTGCTGCTATCTCTGCAGGATACCGACCCTGCCCGCAGCATTGCTACAAGCCTTCCCTAGAGATGAGAAGGCCACCCTGAAGGGCAAGGAGAAAGTGGCCACTGGGAGAGTGTGTGGCCCTAACCCTGTTATGCTCCGAAGATCAGGAGATTGAAATGATTGGGAGGGCTTGAAGGAGGCTGGTCTTTAGGGTCAAGCCAAACTCCTTAGCTCTGGGGACTCCCTCTCCCCCCCTCCCCCACCGCCAACAAAAGTGCTTGTGCTTATTTTTTTTTTAAGCCAGATTGTCAATAAGGGGAGAATTCATACGGAAAAAAAATAAATAAATAACACTTTAGACACGCTCCTTTCCAACTACTCGGAGAATATCACCCGCCCCATCTATACACACAACCCCTCCCCCGGGGGAAAAAAATCTAGAAATTGGCTATCCCTGATGAGACTAAACCCTGATTTTGAAAGCAGGCGACGCAAGCCAAACTCTTAGCCTGCACAGGAACAATTGCTCGGTCGCTATTCCGTCAGGATCGAACAGGTGGTGGCTGATGGCCTCCGTGGTGAGATTTGCAGGAGGGGGACAAGGGCATGATGAGGTTGGGGCAAGTACCGGAACCAGAGGCCTTTCGACGGATGAGACGTCCATCAGAGAACCCTCTTTAGAGCTAGAACTATGAAGACCATGAGCTAATACGGGAAGTGTTCTGATGCTAAATCGGGCTATGGAACAAGCTTGGAAATATTGGATGCCATGTGTTGAGCCATGACTTCTGAGTTAGGGTTGCAGACAGGGGTTCCCCTCAGCTCTCCCTAGAGATCTGGAGAGCCCAAGCTGAGACTTTTATCAAGAAGGGAAGGAGAAGGGAGACAAGGAGAAGGAGAGAGATGAGGAGGAAGCGGACAGAAGAAGAGAGACAAGGGGAAGGAGAAGGGGAAGAAGAAGGAGGAGGACAAGGGAGAAGGAGAAGGAGGAAGTGGACAGGAGAAGGAGAAGGGAGACAAGGAGAAGGAGAGAGGGGAGGAGGAAGAGGAGAGAAGAAGGGAGACAAGGAGAAGGAGAAGGAGAAGGAGGAGAAGAAGGGAGAAGAGAAGGAGAAGGAGAAGGAG
>QLTV01003967.1:28302-40346 GCA_003457575.1 Thermophis baileyi
GGTAAGAATACTGCTGTACTTATGAACACTGACTGACTAAATGTGTATGATTCGGACTGTTATTTGGACTGTGCTATCTCTTTGAGTAAACTACTTTTATACATTTTAACGTATCTGTCTATTTACTGAATCATTACTCATATTTACTGCAACATTACGGTGAACTGTGCAAACCTTCAGGGCCCAGAGGTTACTCTGCACAATTCCTTAACATTGGGTATAGGGTGTCCTGTTTGGGCAGGGGGTTGGACTAGAAGACCTCCAAGGTTCCTTCCCACTTTGTTATTCCTTTATTGTGGGTGCTTCATCACTAGAGGTTTTTAGGAAGAGATTGAACAGCCATTTACGGTATCTGGAATGATATAGGGTTTCCTGCTTGGGCAGGGGGTTGGACTAGAAGACCTCCAAGGTTCCTTCCAACTCTGTTGTTCTTCTACTCCCCATCTGCAGATGTTCTGCACACATCCTTGTCTACCTTATGAAGCCCTCCATTTCTTAGAAACAGAGTGAAATAGCCTTGTAGTCCATCGCTGCCAAGGATTAAACTATAGCTTCCTGCATAAAAATAACCCTCTCTGTTGCTGAGCTACAAACCTTCCTTTCCTTCTTGAAAGGCAGGCTTCTGCTTGTCCATCACCTGGTGAAAATCACATTTCCCCCCCCCTTTTTTTTCTTGAATTAACAGTAATAAAATCAGACTTTTTTTCATTCAAGCTCCCTGAAATTCTTGGAGAAACAAAGCGTTGGGGAAGAACCAGGGGTGAAATTCAAAATTTTTCCCTACCAGTTCTGTGGGTGTGGCTTGGCTTGGTGGGCGTGGCAGGGGAAGGATACTGCAAAATCCCCATTCCCTCCCTACTCCTGGGGGAAGGATATTGCAAAATCTCCATTCCCACCCCACTCTGGGGCCAGCCACATGTGGTATTTGCCGGTTCTCCGAACTACTCAAAATTTCCACTACCGGTTCTCCAAACTACTCAACATTTCCGCTACCGGTTCTCCAGAACCTGTCAGAACCTGCTGAATTTCACCCCTGGGAAGAACTGTCGTGAAAAAAGTGCCATAATGCACCCTCTCTCGGTTTCAGTTCTCCAGAGATTGGGGACATTCCAGTTCTCAATGATCCGAGTAGTCGTGGCTTATGGGTGCTGTAATCCCAACACCTTTGTAGGTATCAGGTTCAGGAAAGTTGCTTTAGCAGTTTTTTTAGAGGTGGGTTTTTTTAAAAGGATCAGATAGTGATTCCTGAGTGCTACATGTTTTTCAAAAAAAGAACCTGACATGTGTGGTTGAACCCCAAATGGCTGGCCCTCTGTGGTTGACCTCCTCTTATAACAGATGAATCAAATTTTATATTTATAACATATTTATATATAAAATATTTATAACAGATGAATCAAATCTTCTCCGGTAACATTGTACTGCAAACTAGGGCATATAAAACCTTTGCCAGACCAATTCTCAAATACAGCTCGTCTGCCTGGAATCCACACTGTATATTGGACATTAACACAATTGAACGAGTCCAGAGGTATTTCACAAGAAGAGTACTCCACTCCTCTGCTCACAACAGAATCAGTGGTGGGTTGCTGCCGGTTCGGACCGGTTCTTTAGTACTGGTAGCAAAAATTTACCGCCGCTCGCAGAACCGGCAGCGATGACCACCAGTCCACGCTCCTGAACCGATCCTCCGGTCGCTGCGGCTTGCAAAAAAACCCTCTGCGCATGCGGAAAGGTTTCTGCGCATGCGCAGAGGGTCATTTCCGGGTCTTTTGCGCGCAAAACGCGCACTTCCATCGCGATGCGAACTGGTAGGGAAGGTAAGTGGAACCCACCCCTGAACAGAATACATATACTTATGCCACCAGGGTTGAAATTTTGGGCTTGGACAACCTAGAACTACACCGACTACAGTCTGACCTAAGTGTAGTACACAAAATTGTCTGCTACAACATCTTACCTGTCAACGACTTCTTCAGCTTCAACCTCAATAATACACGGGCAAACAATCGATACAAACTCAAGGTAAACCGCTCCAAACTCGATTGCAGGAAATACGACTTCAGCAACAGAGTGGTCAACATCTGGAATGCTCTACCCGACTCTGTTGTTACATCCTCAAACCCCCATAGCTTCAACCTTAAACTGTCTACCGTGGACCTCACCCCATTCCTAAGAGGTGCGTAAAAGGGGGCGTGCATAAGCGCACCAGCGTGCCTACCGTCCCTGTCCTACTGTCCCCATTTATTTGCATTCATTTCCTTCGTGAATGTCCATGTTCATATTCATACCTGCAATCTTGTACATGTTTGACAAATTAAAATAAATAAATAAAATAAATAAAATTCAGTAGCTGAGCTGGAAGACAAAGAGAACGGGTGTCCTGGCAAAATACCTGGGTTTCTCCACTCACCTGCCAGGACTCCTGCGAGGTAGAGAAAGCTGATGCGAAGAACGCCATGGACCATCTCCAGGGGGACCCCAATCATCAGCTGCAGGAGCGCATTGAACCCCAGCTGTTCTAACCTGGAAAGGGAGGAAACAGGTTCAACCCTCCGTAAGGTCTACTTCGTCTGTGCTTTAGAGGAAAAGGGCTACCTGTCATGAGGATTAGAACCCTGAGATGCATCTGAAATTCTCAAAGCCCCAAACTTCATCTCGATTTTCCTACGCACTTTGAACCTTGTCAGTGCAGCTGCCTATTAATCTACCTATTACCAATTAATGGTACCTATTAATCTACTCGCGTTTGCATGCTTTCTAACTGCTAGGTGGGCAGGAGCTGGGGCGAGAACGGGAGCTCACCCCGTTGTGTAGCGCTCAGGACTCGAACCCAGGCTCTCAGCTTTCCCAGCTGATAAGCTCAGGGTCTTTAACCACTGAGCCATCGCACCCCTCCCCACACGGAAGTCAACGACGCCTTAAATTTAAACACAGGGTGAAACTCAAAATATTAACCTCTTTGTATATCATCTTTGGATCATACCATGTCCTTCTGATTTGACTGCCGGGAAACCTTCCATCCAGTCCCTTGAAATATTGAATTCTACTTTAAATGCCAATCCCCCACCCCACCACCATGAAATAATTGCCCCCAGGTCTAAACTGTTTGCTAGCTTTCAGGAAAAGAAGATCTCACAATTATTTGATTGTAATTTGGTGCCTGCCTCCCCACAGCCCCCATCCTGCTTCCTTAGAAATGAAAAGCATATTCCAAATCGGCCACATCTTTTAACATTAAAAATATTTTCATGTTAAAAAGAGTGTCTTTTAACATTAAAAAAAACTCCAAGTTCCTAGTCCTCATCACTGCCAAAGAACCTGCCCAAATCTGCCTTTGAATCCCTTTGCCAACAGCCCCTTTGGATCAAAATCCTTGCTGCTGTTTTTGGTGTCTATCAATCCTCCCCCCCCCCACATTCTCATACAATACATATCATCAGCATCATCATCATCATCATCATCTTTTAATGACCCCATAATCCCTTATGGGGTGGAGTCTGGGCAACTGAATGGAGCTGAGTGTTTACTGGCCAGATGCCCTTCCTGTCGCCAATGCGGAGTTTTTCCCCCAGTAGATATATTCTCATTGTGCCCAGAGAGAGAAATATCTGCCTCAACCTAGGATCGAACTCACAGCCTCCTGATTGCGAGGCGAGAGCTCCATCTCTAGGCCACCCCACCACTCACTCATACACTACTTATACTGGGCAGAAATAGTTGCAGAAAAATAAGGGGGTTGAAAGGCACAATTCTTTTTCCTAATTATATGAAATAATCAAGTTTGGCCATTTGCCTGGCAGTTTGATTTCTTGTCTGCCAAACTTCCTCTTCCCACGATATTTCTGGTCTGCCACCCACCTAATTTGTAAACTTTACATCTGTTCTTGTCAACATTCCCTACTAGCTGCCTTTTAAAAAAGGAAAGAAAGACGCTTAAAACTAGTCGGGATTTTTATTATTATTATTATTAAAAGGAAGATAGACGTGTGTGATTCTCAGCCTATCAAGTTAATGAAGAAAGTTGTTCCCAGAATTGCAAAACTGTTTTTCTGTAGAAAAGTTCTCCATTTATGAACTGCAATTGGGAATTGAGAATTTCGCTTGCAAAGCAAGGAGGTTCTTAAGTGAGTTGCCCCCGATTTTATGACCTTTTTTGCCATGGTCGCTAAGCGAATCGATACAGTTGTTAAGCGAATCGTGAGGTCGTTAAGTGAATCTGGCTTCCCCCATTAACTTTGCTTGTCCAAAGGCAGCTGGGAAGGTCACAAATAGTGATCACGTGACCCCGGGATACTGCCACCGTCATAACTACATACCAGTGGCCAAGGGTTCAAATTTTGATCACATCACCATGGGGATGCTGCAACGGTCATAAGTGCGAGGACCCGTTGTAAGTCACATTTTTCAGCTCCGTTGTTATTCCAAATGGTTGCTAAATGAATGGTTGTAAATTGAGGATTACCTGTACTTTGCCTCAAAGGGAAAGAACTACAGGTGGTCCTTGACTTACAACAGTTCACTTAGTGACTGTTTGAAATTACAACGGCGGTGAAAAAAGTGACTTATGACCGATTTTCACTCTTACGACCGTTGCAGCATCCCCATGGTCATGGGATCAAAATCCGAACGCTTGGCAACTGACTCATATTTATGACGGTTGCAGCATCCCGGGGTCACGTGATCCCCTTTTGCGACCTTCTTATAAGTCAATGGGGAAAGCCACATTCATTTAACAACCGGGTTATTAACAACTGCAGTGATTCACTTAACAACTGCGGCATGAAAAGTCGTAAAATGGGGCAAATTCATTTAGCAAATCTTTCGCTTAGCAACGGAAATGTTGGGCTCAATTATGGCCGTAAGTCGAGGACTCCCTGTATTCTAAATAGAATCTCCTCCACTATTTGCTTACTAAATATCCAGGATTTGCTTTCCAGCTTTCCCACAGTTTTGGGTTTCTGTCTGGCATGCTCAGAAATTTCTCCCGTTTTTCCCCCCACGGAAATGCAATGAAATCTGGGGATTCAATTCCGTTCCAGTGAGCTGCTTTCAGCAGCTCCAACAACAAATCTGTTTTATTTCAGGGGTAAAAAAATGTACATAAAGAGCTTTGTACAGTGAAGAGAGAGAGAGAGAGAGAGAGAAACATTGCAGGGTATCACAGATACACAAGAAACAAACTCAACAGCTGGTCGCAACATGGCCAGATGTCACTCGTCAGCAAGTCATAAAAATCCACATCCGCTTCTCCAACATTATGACATATAAAAAGATTGCCTCTAATTCCCTACTTGAGGCAAGAGAAAATAGAGTTGTGAAACATAACCCAAAAAAGTTCCTGCTGCCATTCCTATCTTAACTGCCAGCTAAAACTTCACCATCGTGCTGGATTTGGCCCACCAAGTCCTGGAGAAGATTCACATCCTCCTGTTACTATACGTGAGTCTATACAGCCACCAGCAAAAGCTCAGTTGCCAGGACACGGAGCCACATCAGTGGTGGGCAAATAATCCGAGTGCTTGTACACACCCGTTCCAAACACACTTGCTTTGCACTCCTGGTGATGAGTGGCAAGATCTGGACTAATAAAGGAGGATATTTGTAACCCAGGGTTAAAGGAAGGGTCCTTGGTGCTCTCTGAGCTTGGTGGTTTTCTTGCAGACGTTTCGTTACCCAAGCTACAGTAGGTAACATCATCAGTGCTAGAAGGAAGTGGGCTTTGCAGAGTGGAAGAGAGAGGAGGAGGAGGAGGAGGAGGAGGAGGAGGAATGTGGGGTCCTTGGTGCTCTCTGAGCTTGCTTGTTTTCTTGTAGATGTTTCATTACCTAACTAGGTAATATCATCAATGCTAGAAGAGAGTGGGCTTTGTGTAGTGGAAGAAAGAGGAGGAGGAGGAGGAGGAGGAGGAGGAGGAGGAGGAGGAGGAGGAGGAGGACGGTGGGGTCCTCAGTGCTTTCTGAGCTTGCTTGTTTTCTTGTAGACATTTCATTACTCAACTAGGTAACATCATCAATGCTAGAAGGGAGTGGGCAGAGGTGGGTTCCTCCTGGTTTGGATCAGTTCGCCTGAACCGGTAGCGACCCGCTGGTGACGTCACGATAATGTCACCGATCCGGTTCGGTCGGTGCCGGTCTGTGGGCGCCGCCATCTTTTTTTTATTATTATTTTTTGGGGGAATTTTTTTTTGAATTTTTTCTGGGGTTTTTTTCTTCTGCGCATGTGCAGAAGCCGAGTTTCTGGCACTGCGCATGCGTCGCCATCTTGTTTTTGGCTTTTATTGGGGGGAATTTTTTTTATTTTTTTGCACTGCGCATGCCACGCGGCGCGGGAGGAAGTGAACCGGCAGCGAGGTAAGTTAGAACCCACCCCTGGGAGTGGGGTTTGTGGAGGAGGAGGGAGGAGGAGGAGGAGGAGGACTATGGGTTCCTTGGTGCTCTCTGAGCTTGCTTGTTTTCTTACAGACGTTTCATGACCCAAACTAGATAACATCATCAGTGACCTAAAGTTGCAGACCTGTTGTTGTGGTCCGCCAGCGGCCTGGAGAGCTGGCAGCAGAGTCAGACAGCGAGGAGGCTGGGGAGGAACATGCGCCAGTCCTGGAGTCTGGAGAAGGCTCTGTGTCGGAGGCAGAGATGGGGCCCGGGCCATCTGGGAGATCTGTGCTGACTCCAGAGCCTCCAGAGGCTGACATGAGTGAGGCAGAGAAACAGGGGGAGCCTGTTCCCAATGCACGCATGCGCAGAGCTGCCAGAAGGCAAGAACAGTTAAGGAAGAAAAGGGCTACTTGGGAGTAAGGCTTGGGGATGATTGGCCCCTCCCATAGGACATAAAAGAGGGGCAAATGGATGTGAGCGTTGCAGGAAGCAACTTGGTTCATTTCTGTTCGGTGTAACTCAGCAGCTGCGTTTTGACTCTGTACTCTGTTTTGGCCTTGCAAAGCTACTTGCCAATTAGGTCTTTGGCAGCGTGTCAAGGGAGATAAAGGTGGGTGCTTATCAGCCTTCTCCCCAAAGGCTTTGGCAGACTTCTGTCGGACTAATTAAAACTGTTTGGGACTTATTATGGCTGGGAATGAACATATTTCCCAGCCGTTGAAATAAAAAAGAGGTTTTTGGGACTACGTTTGTGATTTATGATTTATCAGGAAGCCTAGGTCAGAACACCTGTGGAGCTTCAAAAGTAAAGCAGGTCACTCTTTAGATTGCAGATGTTTTGACCCAATTCCACCCAGAAATGGTATGAAGTCACACAAGGTGTAACACAAACTGTAACACAAGGTGAAACACAAGGTTGATGTTTCTCGAGGCCCTGAGAGACCAGCGCGATGGACCAGGTGTGGCCGGCAAACCAGCTTCCTGGTCCAATCCTGCTTTACTAATAAACGGGAAAGGAGCTGGAGAAGATATTGTAGACACTTACCCTACATGCATGAACATGTATGTGAGAAACCTCCAGGCCCGGGCGCGATGTCCAGGATGGTAGACCAAAGGGCTTTTCATGTACTCTGGATGGTAGGTCTGTAACACCCACTTGTTCAGCCGTGCTCCATAGCAAAGGAAAACGATGATCTAGTAGAAAGGAGAAAAAAATGACTGCGATGGTCTTCTGTAAGTTGATGTCCTTCAAGCACATTGGACCGAAGGCCCCGTTAGCAGTGCTGAAGATCTTTGTTTGCTGCAGAATCTCTGGATTCTGGCCAAGAGGCAGTTCTACAGGAGACCAGCAAGCAAAAGTCAGTGGGGGAAGCCTAATGACCATGTGATTCACTTAACAATTGCAGTGATTTGCTTAACAACGGTGGCAAAAAAAAGGTTGCAGAATCAGGTGCAGCTCATTTAACAATTGCCTTGCCCTGTTTCCCTTATCCGGTTGTATCCGACTCTAGAAGGTGATGTTCATCTCTGTTTCTTAGCCAAGGGAACCAGTGTTGTCCGAAGATGCATCTGTGCTCATGTGGCCGGCATGTTGAGGTGCACGGAACGTTGTTATCTTCTGAGCAAAGTGACACCTATTTGTCTACTCACATTTGCACGCTTTCAAACTGCTAGGTGGGCAGGAGCTGGAGCGAGGATGGGAGCTCACCCCATCACATAGTGTTTGGGTCTCGAACCTGGGCTACCAGCTTTCCAGTTGACAAGCTCAGGGTCTTAATAGCTGGCCCATCATGCCCCTCTCCTGCCTTGCTTAGCAATGCAAATTCTGATCCCAATTGTGATTGTACGTTGAAGACTATCTATATTTAAAAATTCTAATACACACACACACACACACACTTTCATCACCTTGACCAAAGCATCAGATTGTGCAGATGCTTCTGACCTAGAAATCAAGATGTACAAATCAAAGAACTGGAGAACCGACACGTCTGCTTTTAAGGAACTCCTTTCCCTCCCCCCCACCACCCTCCGCCGAGTGTACTGTGCACTCCAACCCTTGGCAAGCAGCTCTTCTGCACACCTGGGTGAGTGTGACCACAGCCATGAAGACTGGCGGAGGACAGGCACGGTGCTGGTAGAAGTACCACCGTCGGTGCATCTCACACGGGAGGATCTCGTACGCCACGTAGCGCACAAAGCGTTTGTAGAAGCCCAGCCCGGTCTCATCCAGGAGGCCATCCTGAGGCAGGGCCCTCTGTCCGTTGGCGATGGCCCGCTTGAAGCTGCTGGAACGTTTGCTGTTGATCTGCAAGGAGAAACAGTGACCCCAACAGCAGGAAAATCATCTCTGCGTCCTTCATCATGAACTGCCTCCTAGAGACCCCCCATTCCCAACCCTGCTTTTGAGCCAAAAAATATCTCCCTGGCAGGATATGCATAGGAGAACGTCAGGCTGAGCTGGAAGGTGGGGTTAAACAAGTCATCCGTTTGGAGTCATTGCATTGCCACAAGAAAAACCAAGCCCTGCCTCCCGTGAATTCCATTTTTATCTAACGCCGATTTAGCTTTGACTGTTAGTTGACCAGATTCTTGTATCACAGGTAGCAATCATAAACTCTTCTGTGTTTTGAACTCAAGAAATGCTCCTAGTTATTTGCGCCTGACAATATCCCAAAAGAGCTTTTCCAAAAGGCAACTGGGACTTTCTTGGGGTTTTTTTTTCCCCTTGAAGACATTTCGCTTCTCATCCGAGAAGCTTCTTCTAAAGAACTTCAGTTGTTCAGAAGTGAAGAAGCTTCTTGGATGAGAAGTGAAATATTTTCAAGGAAAAAAAATCCACCTTTTGGAAAAAGCACCTTTGGGACAACCATGACCTGGATGATTGAGAATCTCCATAGACATTTGCCTACAATATCTCCTCGACTGATATCTCCAAGTCCATGAATCTGGAGAAGAGGACCAGCTAAGGCAAATTAGTCCAGCCACTGGTCAGGGTTTGCCTAAGTCGGGGTTGGTAAACTCATGGACTTCACAGAAGGTCTGGGCCCCTCCCTCAATCAGGGTGGAAAAAAATACATTGATCTTCCTCTAATAGTCTTAGGTCCACTGAAATGATCTTCTGACCTCAAAACTCCCTCACAAATGCCATAAAAAGAGAAGAGGGGAAACCCACCCCTATCCCAACCTTTGTGAGGTCCTATCAGCAATGCTTACTCCTCTGGCCATGAAACTAGTAGGAAACCAAGTGTGTCTTTTTGGCTACAGAAAAGCCACTAGCAGAGACCAGAATAGATTGTAGGTCTAAGATTCCCTGCAACAAATTTGTGGAGCTGGCTGGACATGAAAGGCATGAAGTCCAATGACATCTGCAAGGATGGATCTCAGACATAGGAGTGAAGGATGAACTTGCACTTTGAAATCTGGATCACCGTTTCTGAAGCCAAATGGGCAACGGCAAAAGAATGTTCAACTTATTTGTTAGATTTATATGCCACTTTTTCTCATTCATGTTTTTTTTTTCATAGGGGTGTTGTCTCTTTGACAAATCATCACCCTGTGATGTGGAGGGGGTTGACAGAGCAATGGGTCAACCTTTGCGAATTTCTATAGTTGAGAGGTGAACTAAACCTGACAGACAGATTAACAGAGTTGGAAGGGACCTTGTAGGTCATCTAGTCCAATCCACCACCCAAGCAGGAGACCCTACACCATTTCTGACAAATGGCAGGCCAATCTCTTCTTGAAAGCTTCCAGGGATGAAGCTCCCACAACTTCTGAAGGCAACTTCTGTTCCGTTGGTTGATTGCTTTCACTGTCAGAAAATTTCTCCTTACTTCTAGGTTGAATCTCTCCTTGGTCAGTTTCCATCCATTATTCCTTGTCTGGCCTTCAGGTGCCTTGGAAAAGAGCTTGATCCCCCTCTTCTCTGTGGCAGCCCTCAAATATTGGAACACTGCTATCATGTCTCCCCTGGTCCTTCTCTTCACTAGACTAGCCATGCCCAGTTCCTGCAACCGTTCATCATGTTTTAGCCTCCACCGTTCTTCATATGTTTTAGTCTCCAGTCCCCTAATCATCCTGTTTGCTCGCCTCTGCATTTTTTCTAGAGTCTCAACACTTTTTTTATAGTGTGGTGACCAAATGTGGATGCAGTATTCTAGGTGTGGTCTTACTAAGGCTTTGTAGAGTGGTATTAGTACCTCACTTGATCTTGATTGTATCCCTCTGTTAATGCAATTTAGGATTGCATTGGCTTTTTTTGGCTGCCGCCGCACACTGTTGGCTCATATTTAGCTGATTGTCTACTAGGACTCCAAGATCCCTCTCACAGTCACTGCTATTAAGCCTGGTATTCGTAGTTTAAATGAATACCTTAACCACTACGCAAGCTGTCTCTGCAACTGTCCATAAATAAGGTCCATCTTTGCTTGAATGGTCAGGAAGAGAAGAAAGGAAAAGTCTGCTTCTTCAGATGTCAACCTTTTCTTTCAAGGTGACCTATTAGTGAGTCTCATGGCTTGTGGGAGCTCTCCCAGGTCCTGAAATACCGGTTCTTGACCAATTGTAGATACTAGTGGATGATACTTCTCCAGGATTGTCTCCACAAGTAGCAGCTCCTAGCCAACCTTGATTGATATTTCAGACATTTCATTACACAACTAGGCAACATCATCAGCGCTAGAAAGGGGTTTAGCAGTGTTCTGGCACTGATGATCCATAGTTAGGTAATGAAATGTCTGCAAGAAAGCAAACCACCTAAAACAGCATTCCTCAACCGTAGCAGCTTTAAGATAAGTGGGGAATTCTGAGAATTGAAGTCCACGCGTCGTACAGCTGCTGAGGTTGAGAAACGTTGGCCTACAGAAGTGGACAACGTAGGCCATCCATGCCCAGAGACTCTGATCCAGCCACCGTACAGCTGCTGGTACTCACGCCACTGACCAGATCTACCAGCTCCTGATAGCAGATCTGACCCTCATCATTGCTCTGTGCCAAGGCCACCAACATCTCCAGTTTCGCAGGATCCAGAGGGAGTTCATGGCTGTGGACGAGGCTGGCGAAGGTCTCCACCCCAACGAAACCGGTGTTTTTGGGATCAAGCTGTCAAAGGAGAGGGAAAAAAATCAGCAACGGGGCCACCAGGCCGTTTGCCGCAAAGAATTCATTTGAATCACGCGTTATGATCCATCTCAGAAGCATCTTCTTCTGCACAAATGCGATATTTGGGACCAAACAGAAAAGTCAGCATCTTGGGCAAAGTTGAGGACACAGCACGGTTTTTATCAATCAGGTGTAGGATACATTTTCAACCTGAGGTAAGCATGTAAAGAGCCGAGGTGGCGCAGTGGTTAGAGTGCAGCGCTGCAGGCTACTTCAGCTGACTGCTAGCTGCAGTTCGGCGGTTCAAATCTCACCGGCTCAAGGTTGACTCAGCCTTCCATCCTTCCAAGGTGGGTAAAATGAGGACCCAGATTGTTGGGGGCAAGAGGCTGACTCTGTGAACCGCTTAGAGAGGGCTGTAACGCACTGTAAAGCGGTATATAAGTCTAAGTGCTATTGCTATTGATTTACAATCATTCATTTAGGGACCATTCGAAGTTACAACAGCAAAAAAAAGGGGGGGGGGCTTACAACCAATCCTCGCATTTATGGCCATTTGAGCAG
>QLTV01003967.1:41233-52793 GCA_003457575.1 Thermophis baileyi
TAGAATAGAATAGAATAGAATAGAATAGAATAGAATAGAATAGAATAGAATAGAATCACAGGGCTGGAAGGGACCTTGAAGGTCTTCTAGTCCAACCCCCTGCCCAAGCCAGAAGATCTTACATTATACTTGTTCTAAATCATGCTTTTTTTTTCCTCTGTAGGAACCCAAAACAGATGTTTTCCTTAATATCTTACAGGAATCTCAGCTTTTGCTGAAAAGTCTCAACCCTTTGATTTTCCCCACATCTATGGGGCACACCGTAGCCCCCCAAATCTCTCTCTGCTAAAGAGAGATAGCAAGCAATGCTGAAGGTTGAGGAAATCAGTTTTTTTCCCCCACACCCTTCTTGGTAAGACAGGGAGCAGCCGGGCCATGCAGAGGCTGTGAAATAGGAAGCGAGGGGCTTTGATGAATGTTTGATAAAGACCAGCACTTTTGCCTTAATAAACATGCAGCGTGTGTGTGTGTGTGTGTGTGTGTGTGTGTTGCCAAGGCTGCAATTCCCTAAAAGGATTGGCAACACCTAGCTGATAGCGCCCAATAACCAAAGATTTCTAGATGTAGTACAAGTACATACACACACACACACACACACACACACACACACACACACACACACACACACACTATCTCCAGGGAAGAAAACATCACAATGTTTACAAAAGGGAGGGCAAAGGAGGTTTTGGAAGGCTGATGAGAAAAAGAAACACGCACAACGAAAGTCATCTCCAGCTGCAGGCAACTTATCGCTTTTTGTCTGGCCCACCAGGTCCTTGAGTTCACTCCTGAGCAAATCTTGACGCACAGATAGTTACAGTGTCATTGGACTCTGATTTAGTTTTAGATGCTATTTGGAACCCTGACACACGGGGTGTTGGAAGACTTCAGCGATGGGCCTACACGGCCACAGCCATCCATTCATGCAGAGGGTAATTTTTTTCCCCTAGGGGTTGAATCTGCAGATTGGAGGGCTGGGGGATGTGAAATGTTTCTGCACGCTTTCTGCAAGTTGGAAAACTTGGGGAGATGTCCAGCTTTTGGTGGGGCCCGTAGAGCGGGCCAGGTTACACCAAGCTGCACTGGCTTGATGTTGAATTTATATTTACCGACAAAGAAATAAAGGGAGACTTAGTATAGATCTATTTCAAGCTATTTAGCTCTCATCAGCTAGCCATACTCTTCTGGAATTCGAACCCGGGCTGCTTGCATATTAGGTAGATGTATTAACCTGTAAGCCACGGGCTCTCCTGGCTTTGTCAGCTATACCAGGGGAAAGATTAAGTGTTTTTTTTTCTACCAGGGCAACCTGGTCTACCCAAGTAAGGGACGGAGCATACTACTTCCGCTTTCGCCTTTCAGCCCCAATCCAGGGGCCTTCGCAGGCAGTCGCTTTCACGACGAACTATTTTGTATGTTGAATTTATATTTACCGACAAGGAAACATAAAGGGAGACTAGTATAAATCTATTTCAAACTATTTAGCTCTCATCAGCTAGTGGAAGCAGTATGCTCCGTCCCATATTTGGGTAGACCAGGTTGCCCAGGGGTGGGATTGAAAAATTTTAGCAACCGGTTCTCTGCCTGGTTGCTGGGTGGGCGTGGCCATGGGGGCGTGGCCTACTCAGCCTCCTGGACCACGGCGTGGGGGGGGCGTTTTCATCCTCCCCAGGCTCTGGAGGCTTTCCTCAAGCCTCCGGGAGGGCAAAAATGGCCTCCCCCGGGCTCCGGAGGCCCTCTGGAGGCCGGAAACAGGCCCATTTCCGGACTTCCGGTAGGCCTGTTTTTCGCCCTCCCAGAGCCTCCATGCGGGCCCTGCACCTACCTGGCATCCAAAATGGGCCGCGTGGAGACTCCTGGGAGGGGCGGGGTGGGGTGAGCCAGTCCTTGCAACTACCGGTTCGGCAAACCACATGTAAAATTAACATCCGGTTCGCCCGAACCGGTCCGAACTGGCTGAATCCCATCCCTGAGTTGCCCTGATAGAAAAAATACTTTGGATGCTGGTTTGCTTCTGGGTCCAATTCAAGGTGTTGGTTATCACCTTTAAAGCCCTGCATGGCATGGGGCTAGGTTATTATTTGAGGGACCGTCTCACCCCAATTGAATTGGCCCGACTCATCTGTGCCAACAGAGGGGACATGCTGCAGACCGCGTCAGTCAAAGAAATTAGGGCTGGTGGAGTCCAGAAGAAGGGCCTTTTCTGCTGTCTCTCCCCCCCTTTGGAACATTTTACCCCCCCCCCAACCAAGGTGAGATCTGCACCAAATTTTTTGACCCTCCATATGGGCCTGAAGATCTGACTCTGCTACTTGGCCTGGGATCCCAATCGGGATGAATCACATTGGAGATGGCTATCGGATTGAGACAAGACCCCATCTCCCACCTTTTCGCATCTTGCTCTCTTCCTTCCCATCTTTTTGTTGTACATTATTACTATTATGAGTAGGGGTCTCCAACCTTGGCAACTTTAAGACTTGTGGACTTCAACTCCCAGATTTCCACAGCCAGCTGAGGAATTCTGGGAGTTGAAGTCCACAAGTCTTAAAGTTGCCAAGGTTGGAGACCCCTGATCAGTGGTGGGTTGCTACCGGTTCGCCCCGGATCGGGCGAACCAGTAGTGGTGGCGGCGGGAGGCTCCGGCCACCCGCCCGGACATCATCAAAAACGCTCTGTGCATGCGCAGAAGGTTCTGCACATGCGCAGAAGCGAAGCACGCATGCACACAGGTGTGCTCCCGCGCATGAGCTCCCGTTCCCGAACCGGTAGCAAAGGTAAATGAAATCGACCACTGCCCCTGATTATGAGGATTATTTATTGCTTCAATTTTTTAATTGGATTTTAATGTTTGGAAGCTGCCCAGAGTCGCCTCTATGCAAGATGTCACATACATACATACATACATACATACATACATACATACATACATACCAGTATATACATACCCCCACTTTCTGCAAATCATATGAATTAGGAAGATGCACTGTCTACTTTTCAGGAATGGTGGCTTAAGGGGAATTTAACAGAATAACAGAGTTGGAAGGGACCTTGGAGGTCTTCTAGTCCAACCCCATGCTCAAGCAGGACATCTTACATCATTCCAGACAAATAGCTGTCCAATATTTACTTGAAAACCTCCAGCAGTGGATCACCCAAAACATCTGAAGGCAAGTCATTCTATTGATTAATTGTTTTCACTGTTAGGAAATTTCTCCTTAGTTCTAGGTTGCTTCTCTCTTTGCTCAGTTTCCATCTGTTGCTTCTTGTCCTGCCTTCAGGTGCTTTGGAGAATAGGATGACCCCTTCTTCTTTGTGGCAGCCCTTCAGACATTGAAACCCTGCTATCATGTCATCCCTGGTCATTCTTTTCACTAGATTAGACATACCCAATTCCTGCAGCTGTTCCTCATAGTGTAGCCTTCAGTCCCCTAATCATCTTTGTTGCTCTTCTCTGTACTCTTTGTAGAGTCTCGACATCGTTTTTTATGCCAAGCTGACCCTGACTAAAGACAGCATTGTAAACCCTCTATTTTTTTTAATTAAAAAAAAAACACCCCACCCCCTTTCACATGTGTTCTTATTATCTTATTGGCAGCATTCCTTCTTCAATCGTATTTACCCTCGTATTTAAGAACATAAGAGCTGGACCAAGCGAACAGCTCATCTAGTCTAGCATTAATCCTCCAACTGGAACAAGGACAAAATTACAGGCCTGTGTCAAAGATCTTGCTGGTTGGGTTCTGGACCAATGCAATAAAGCAAATGTTGCAATAAAGTGAAACAGACAAATGTTTTGATTTTGCAGTGCATATAAAAATGATGGGTATGCTATAGTCTATTAAAGCGTGCAATAGCATTGTGTGTTTAAAAAACAACAACAACGGACCTGTCTTAAGTAAAAAAATACTTTATTGCTAAAAAGTGCTAAGCCTCAGTGGAGCCTTCAACGAGTCATAATCATTTTGCTGGTGGAAGGTTTCGTAAAAATAACTAAACATAATAAAGAGAAAGGCAATAAAACAAGGTATGGCTGGAACAAAATGCATGTTTTCCAGCTTGTTTCTCAACCCAAGCAATGTTACGGTGTCTAGACTTCAAGTCCCAGAATTCCCTGGCCACCATGAGCTCTGGGAGTTGAAGCCCAGGTATTTCAAAGTTGCCAAGGTTGAAGGGCTGGTATTAATTTATACATGCAGTTTACCTGTCCCCTCAATCCTTGTGGACTCTGTTGACTGGAACATTGTGGGAGTTGAAGTTCACCCATCTTCCAGTGGCCAACGTTGAGGAACATGGTCTTAAGGGAATTAGTAGGTAGAGCAGGAGTTGAGAACTATGGCAACTTTACGTGCTGGGGACTTCAACTCCCAGAATTCCTGAACCAGCAAAATTCTGGGAATTGAAGTTCACAAGTTGTAAAGTTGCCAGTTGCTCACCCCTGGACTGGCAGGAACAGAGGAAATATACAGGTATTCCTTGACTTAAGTGACTGTTCCAAGTTACAACGTCACTGAAAAAAGTGACTTATGACCATTTTTCACACTGACGACCATCGCAGCATCCCCAGGGCAGGGGTGGGTTCTGCTTTTCTTCGCTGCCGGTTCGCTCAGTGACGTGCCACGCTTGCGCAGTGCTTAAAAAAAGCTTCTGCGCATGTGCAGAAGCAAAAAACAAGATGGCGGCGCCTATGGCACCGCCGAAAGAACTGGTTCGGAGGGCGTGGCAGGCCTGGGTCGCTGCCGGTTCTAGCGACCCAGGCCGCCAAGTTACTACTGGTTCTATAGAACCGGTCCGAGCTGGGAGGAACCCACCTCTGCCCCAGGGTCATGTGGTCAAAATTCAGACAGTTGGCAACTGACTCGTATTTATGACAGTTGCGCTGTCCCAGGATCATGTGATCCCCTTTTGCAACCTTCTGATAAAGCAACGGGGAGGCCAGATTCCCTTAACAAGCAAGTTACTAGTTTAACAACTGCCAGGGGTTCACTGAACAACTGTGGCAAGAAAGAAAGGTTGCAAAATGGGGCAAAAACTCAACGACTGTCTTGCTTAGCAATTGACCCTAAATTCTGAGCTCAATTGTGGCCGTACGTTGAGGACTACGCCTGTATACACAGTATAAAACGTGCAACATTTGGGAGCTCCAGACTTCATAGATCCTGATTTAGCAAAGAAGTGGAAACCCAAAAACTTGGATGTTGGCAGACGTGGGTGCATCCCTCCCTTTGTAAATACCAGAAGGGTTACAGTTAAAGCTTCGCTTCTCGGCGCAGCTGCTCTTTATCTCCCCCTTAGCCAGTCGGTGGGAGAGAAGCAAAGCTTTTCCCGTGGATTATTTAGGTCGCACATTTACAGAAGTAGATTCTTTTGTGAGTTCTTCCCCAACACCAGCACAGCCTCAAACGTGCGTCAGGGACCAGGCAGAGGAGTGATAGCAAAAGGCTGCCCATTTACCAGCACAGATGCTCAGCACACGACACGGGAAATAATGGGAGAATTGGGTTTTCTACCCTGGGCTGCACTGCTTGGGAAGAGATGCAACCTAGAACTAAGGAGAAATTTCCTGACAGTGAGAACAATTCATCAGAGGCACGGCTTGGCTTCAGAAGCCTGACTTTTCTTCATCTACTAACACACGTTAACACAGTTGGAAGGGACCTTGTAGGTCATCTAGTCCAACCCCCCCCCCCGCCCAAGCAGGAGAGCCTACACCATTTCTGACCGATGGCAGTCCAGTCTCTTCTTGAAAGCTTCCAGTGATGAAGCTCCCACAACGTCTGAAGGCAACTTCTGTTCCGTGGGTTGATTGTTCTTACTGTCAGGAAATTCCTCCTTATTTCCAGGTTGAATCTTTCCTTGTTCAGTTTCCATCCATTATTCCTTGTCTGGCCTTCGGGTGCCTTGGAAAATAGCTTGACCCCCTCCTCTCTGTGGCAGCCCCTCAAATATTGGAAGACTGCTCTCATGTCTCCCCTGGTCATTATCTTCACTAGACCAGCCATGCCCAGTTCCTGCAACCGTTCATCGTATGTTTTAGCCTCTAATCCTCTAATCATCCTGGTTGCTCTTCTCTGCATTCTTTCTAGAGTCTCAACATCTTTTTTATAGTGTGGTGACCAAAACTGGATGCAGTAGTTGTGGGTGCTCCATCCCTGGAGGTTTTTAAGAAGAGATGGGACAGCCATTTGTCTGAAATGGTATAAGCACTCCTTCTTGAGCAGAGGGATGGACTAGAAGACCTCCAAGGTCCCTTCCAACTCCGTTATTCTGCTTGGTGGAAAAAATTGTTTAAAAGCTGCAGAGAATGCAAGACTAAAATGAGCGATAGATGAAGCCAGAGTTGGAGACAAAGAGGATACCTGTTCTGCCCAACCTGGTCCCCCTCTCTCAAACAGTCCAATGAACACAGAGAAGAGGCCAAAAAAAAAACCAAAAAACACCTTTTGGGAAGTGTGACCTGTGGTCTTGCATGCGTCAAAGCATTACGGATGCATTTATGGTCCAATGCATTTCTTGCACTCTTCTCACCAGCCCAGCTGCAAATCTCAGCTGGGCTGAAATTTATTTATTCAATTTTGATCCAGCTTTTACAGTTTAAATAAATAATTCAAAGTGGTGAACATACCTAAGATTTCTTCCTCCTCTTATTTTCCCCACAACAGCTACCCTGTGAGGCGGGTTGGGCTGAGAGAGAGGGATTGACCCAAAGTCTGTCAGTCGGCTTTCATGGCTATGGTGGGACTAGAACTCACGGTCTCCTGGTGATTGACCCAAAGTCGCCCAGCTGGCTTTCATGCTTAAGGTGGGACTAGAACTCACGGTCTCCTGGTGATTGACCCAAAGTCGCCCAGCTGGCTTTCATGCTTAAGGTGGGACTAGAACTCACGGTCTCCTGCCGAATGACCCAAAGTCGCCCAGCTGGCTTTCATGCTTAAGGTAGGACTAGAACTCCCAGTCTCCTGGTTTCTATGCCAGCACCTTCACCACTACACCAAACAGGCTCCTCAAACAAAACTTAGATTCTTATTCAGAAAGTGGCTCACCCAGCAAAAAAAAAAAAAAAAAACAAAAAAAAAACCCTCACACCAATAAGCCTCTTTCTTGCAGATACAAAGGGAATCATACACACAGGATATCTGTCCACTGCAGAATCCAGATGTTAAAACTTCTGCACCAGGTTTGCGCTCCAGAGTTTAAATGTGAGGCTGTTTCCTTCTACATCTTCAGTGCCAAGAGATCCTTGGCTATTCTTTTTGGGAGCGCGGGATCTATGCTGACCTCTCAGGTCTTCCTAGCCAGGGAAACACCAACTCCTCCTTGCCAACTCATTTCTTACGTTTACGTCTACACATAAGCATCGGGAAATATAGTATCTGTTGCTCCCCTAGCAACAACACGAAGCAGGATTTGTTGAACACTCTGCTTTTTACATGTGCAAAAACCTGACGCAATGCACACACTTCTGTTCTGATGTGTGCAATAAAACGGCCAAGATACAGTTGCGTTATTTTAAGGAGAAGAATGCCCATGCCAGTTTGTTTTTTCCCCTTCAGTGCAAATCAAAGACTCTCGTCACAAAAGCAGCACGCAGCAGGCAACACCAAAGAACACCATTCATGGCAGGCGTCTCTAGCAAGCGAGCCAAAAGCTGCCTTATGGGCTCACTCAGGTACTTTATGGTTCTGATTCGCTGAGCTAATTTACAAGCAAATGTGTATTTCCAGAGAAACAACCAGGAAAGCTGAATTTTGAACTCAATAAGGCTGTCTTGACTCAAGAAAATGTTACTCCTCTCCCCATTTCACAGAAGGGAATGTAAAGACTGACACCCTACGGACTTCCTAAAAGCTAGATGTCCAGTCTGTGAAGTTGAGTATGCTTATAAGAAAGTAAACTCAACTAAGTCTAGAGGGATTAATTTCTGAGTAAAGGCAAACAGATTTACTCCCTTTATTGAACTATCCAGCGGAGAAGTAAATATAAACAGGATTGCAGCAAAACCAACGAAGAATTGAGATTTCATCTCTCAAACTTCTTCCAAAGTTTTGGACTTAATGCCTGTTGTCAACTCGCAAAGCATCCCTGGCCTGCTCTTGAGTTGCCATAGGCCAGGGGGGATGGGAAACCGGCGAAATGGCACAGCAGCCAAAGACAGAGGCACATTCCATGCTTATCTCTCTCAAGGCTGTATCCAATGGTTACCCACAGCAGCTGGAGGGGAGTGACCTCTACAACCCGCAAAGTTGCTCCGTTGGCGAATGTGATTGATGACACACCCTGGGGGGAGGGGGAAAACAGGGTCATAATTGGGGCGTAAATTACGTAGGGTCAGAGCTGGCTTCACTTGGGAACCTGCCGACATGAAGCTCCTAATAAATAACTGGATTTCTTTTGAAGTTTGGCTGGAGGCTCATGATTTAATTAGGGCATCCGTGGGAACCCTGACACCTGTTGCACTTGTCTACTTTTCACAGATCCCATGCTCTGAAGGCACAAAGAGTGCTCTCTAGCTATCAGCACCTCGTGGCTGGGTTCACACAACCTCTAAACCCCGATAAACAGAATACAAGTGCTACAATCACACAGTTCAAAGTTAGAAATTATCCAAGACATCCCGATTCACACAATATACCACGATAAAGGAACAGACTGAGCTACCACCCATTCCTCTCCACTGTTGGTTAGATTAATGCAGTGTTTCTCAACTGTGGCAACTTTTAAAATGTGTGTCTATGGCAGGGGTGTCAAACTGGATTTCTTCGAGGGCCGGATCAGCATTGTAGTTCTCCTCTGCGGGCCGGGGGGAGGGGAAGCGGGGGGAAGACGGGACGGATGCCTCCTGCAGCACAGGGCACGGGGAGCCACGCGCGGCCTCCTCTGCCCCGTTTGCGGCCTTCCCGGCCAAAAACACTGCCGGCCAAAAACGGGCCATGGGGGAGGCGCATGCGGCCCGTTTTGGCTGGCAGAGGTACCGCACACCGGTCCTTTGATATTTCCAGGCCAGCCCCACGGGCCGGATTTAAGCACCCCACGGGCCAGATCCGGCCCGCGGGCCTTGAGTTTAACACCCCTGGTCTATGGAGATTCTCAAGTCAGGATTGTCCCAAAAGTGCTTCTGAAGAAGAACTGAAGAAGCTTCTTGGATGAGAAGCGAGACGTCTTCAAGGAAAAACAAAATCCAGTTGCCTTGCGAAAAAGCACCTTTGGGTTTTTTTAAGATGTGTGGACCAATTCCCAGCCACATCTTAAAAGTTGCCATGGTTGAGAAACACTGGACTAATTTTGTGTTGTGTGGATTCAGCCACCTCACTCAAAGCTGCACCTTCATCTGAGAATTCGGTTGCTAACTAAGAGCTTCAAGGATTCCTTATAGCTCGGCATGAATCCTACTGACCTTTTGGAAATCTCTCAAAATGTGGTTTTTCCAGCAGACCTCAAAAAAGGGGAGCCCACAAGATGGGTGAGCCTTCAAAACACTCTCTCGTGATTTTGTTTATAACTTCATTGTTTTTAACGGCTGTTTAAGATGTGTTTTTGCTCGTTTTGTGTTACAGGTAGTCCTCGAGTTACGACAGCAACTGAGCCCAACATTTATGTCGCTAAGTGAAATATTTGTTTGCCCCCTTTTATGACCTTTCTTGCCACAGTTGTTAAGTGAATCACTGCAGTGGTTAAGTTAGTAACACGGTTGTTAAATGAATTTGGTTTCCCCCGTCGACTTTGCTGGTCAGAAGGTCGCAAAAGGGGATGACATGACCACCACCGCAATCGTCATAAATATGAGTCAGTTGCCAAGCGTCTGAATTTTGATCACGTGGCCATGGGGATGCTGCAACGGTCATAAGTGCGAAAAATGGTTATAAGTCACTTTTTTCAGTACTGTTCAGTACTGTTGTACAGTACTGTTTCAGTACTTTGAACCGTCACTAAATGAACTGTTGTAAGTCGAGAACTACCTGTATTCTATGCTGCCCAGAGTCACATTCGTCAGATGGGCGGCTAGATCAATTTGATAAATAGATAAATAACTGAATTCTGTACCACAGCCTGCAGAACAGGGTGGCCCAAGATTGCCCCAAAGGAGCCCGGAGGATATAAAATTGGACCTGAGGCCATGACATTTTCTTCCTCGCCTATCCCTGAAATTCTGAAAAATCAGTTTTGGTCCAGGTTTCTTCCATCAGATGCCAGTTTCAAGGGGAAAAGGGTGCCAGGGTTCACCCGAACCCCTCCTCTCCCCAGGCTGGCAGTCCGAGGATGGGGCAAATTCTCCCTCCTGGTTGGTGCCAAATCTCATCCGGCAGAGAGATGCTCCGAGTGTGATGGTGAAGGCAGCCCAACCTGGCGGTCTGATTCTGCCAGGGTGGGGGGGCACTTAGTTAATGCATTACTGGGGACCACTAAGCCCATTGTTGGAAGCCTGTGGCATCACCCCCAGCCCGGGTTTCCCCCCTCCCCCCCCTCAAACTCATGCGTCTGTTATTTTAGATTCAGGCCGAGCATGCCAGGGGTGCGGGTGATGGTACTGCTGTGCTGCACGTTGCCCCGAGTAGCCACCAGCTCCAAGCCCGATCCTGGAGGGCAGCGAGTTGCAGCTTCTCCCTCGGCACCGGCTCTCCAGGCTCCGAGGCACCCCCCAAAACCCTCCAACCCCACCATTGGAGCAACGATAAGCCTATGCATGCCCCCCCCTTATGAATGCAAGGCAAACGCCCTGCGCCCGATCCAGCCGCCTCCCTCCAGCCCAACTCGCGCCCGATTTGCGCGACGATCCACCCGATGCTAAATGCGTGCCGTGGCCAACCCTCACCCGGATTGGGGGTGGTGGGGGGGGGCTCCGTCTTCCCTGCCCGGCTGCGCGCATCCATCCTGGATCCGCGCAGCCGGGTAGGGAAGTCGGAGCCCCCCTCCCGTCCGGATGAAGGTTGGCACGCATTTTAGCATGGGATGGAGACCTGCACCTGGCAGCCCCCGTCGGCGGGGGGCGCCCCTGACTCAGCCCCAGCCCACCCCGGTCCCGATGGCTACGCAACCCGGGCCGGCCGCCTCTTTGCACCCCGGTTCCGTTGCGCGGGCTCACCTGCTCTTGGATGAGCTGCCGCAGCGAGCTTCTCTCCATATACCCGCGGCTGGCGGCGCTGGCGGCCGAGGAAGAGGAAGAAGAGGAAGGCGGCCGGGCTGGCACCACCGGCGGGGAGCCCAGGAAGCCCCTTCCCCTTCCCCGCCGCCGCCGCCGCCGGGCAGGTGATCCAGAGCCAGAGCTGCCAGCAGCAGCAGCAGTAGCAGCGGCGGCCGGGGCTCCAACGTGAGTGGCAGCCGAGCGGGAGGGGAAGGAGGGAGGTAAAGGGGAGGGGAGGCTACAGCAGCCGGCGGGCGGGGCCGGGGAGGGCGTTGCGCAGGGGCGGGGGAGCCCTTGGCTCCTCCTCCGAGCCGGGCGGACGGGCCGGGAGGGGGACCTCAAGAGAATAATCGAGTTGGGAAGGGGCCTTGGAGGTCTTCTAGTCCAACCCCTTGCTCAAGCAGGAGACCCTACACCATTTCAGACAATAAAATGTGTTACTGT
>QLTV01003967.1:60764-79473 GCA_003457575.1 Thermophis baileyi
TCTATTCTATTCTATTCTATTCTATTCTATTCTATTCTATTCTATTCTATTCTATTCTATTCTATTCTATTCTATTCTATTCTATTCTATATTATTGGCACATGTTGCAGTGAGGAATCCCTGCATGGGTGGGAGGAGAAAGCTGCAGTTGGCAGCAAAGAACCTGTGTCTTTTCTTATTTTTCCAACTTGAAATGATGTGCTTGTGTTGATATGGAAACATTCTGTGCTTCTTCCGCAAATAAGCCCCATCTTCTCCGGAGGGGATGGAATACGCACCAGGCTCAAAAGCCTTGGAGGAGGCCTTCAAAACCTCTTCGAGAGTCACTCCTGAATCCCACCGTGAGGGGAGAATTAAGGAGAGGGAGCGAGAACACGAGTGGTGGTTTAATTTAGGTCCTTTGAATTGCATTTCAATGGGATTAAGGACGGCAGAGAGGTTTTCCTTTGGTTCTTCACAAATCTGGTCAAGCTAGTGAAGCGTAGTCTGCAAAAGTAGCCATTGTGGCTTACGACACTGCAACCATCATAAATATGAATCCGTTGCCGAGCAGCTGAATTTTGATCACGTGGCCATGGGGATGCTGTAACGGTCGTGTGAAAAATGGGTCATAAATCCCTTTTTTCCCGGTGCCGTTGTTAACCTGGAACGGTCACTAAATGACCTGTTTGTAAGTCGAGGACTACCTGTAACGGGGATGTATATGCTGTGGAATTCATAGGCTGATTTAGCACAGCGTATCAAGTCATTATATCTTATGCCCCGAGTCTTGGTTTCAACAATCCACAGCTTAAGAACAATGTCTAAAGCAGGGGTGTCAAACTCGATTTCATCGAGGGCCACATCAGGGTTGTGTTTGACCTCGGTGGGCCGGGGTGGGAGTGGCCAGCTTGACGTCACTCGTGTCGGGGGCGCCTGTGGTGGCCCAAGCGCTCTGCCAGCTCGTGAGCTGTTTTCGGCTGTGATGGCTTCCTGCAACCCTCTGCCAGCAAAAACGGAGCCCTCCCGAGCTCCGTTTTTGCTGGCAGAGGCACCGCGGGCAGGTCCTTTGCTGTTTCCAGGGCGGCCCCACGGGCCAGATCTAAGCACCCTGTAGGCTGGATCCGGCCCGCGGGGCTTGAGCTTGACACCCCTGGTCTAAAGCAACCTTGGCAACTATAAGGTCTATGATATCAACTCTCTTACAGACCCCTGGCATCCTGGACATAAATTGTTTCAACTCCTACCCTCAAAACGACGCTACAGACAGAGCACTGCACACCAGAACAACTAGACACAAGGAGAGTTTTTCCCCGAACGCCATCACTCTGCTAAACAAATAATTCCCTCAACACTGTCAAACTATTTACTAAGTCTGCATTACTATTAATCTTCTCATCGTTCCTATCACCCATCACCTCCCACTTATGACTGTATGACTATAACTTTGTTGCTGTATCCTTACGATTTATATTGTTTCCCAGTATGATTTGATTGCTTATTTGTACCCTATAACTACCATTAAGTGTTGTACCTTATGATTCTTGACAAACGTATCTTGTCTTTTTATGTACACTGAGAGCATATGCACCAAAGACAAATTCCTTGTATGTCCAATCACACTTGGCCAATAAAGAATTCTATTCTATTCTATTCTATTCTATTCTATTCTAAATTCCCCAGCCAGAGTGGTTGGCTAGGGAATTCTGGGATTGAAGTCTGTAAGTATTCAAGTTGTCAAGGTTGCACACCCTTGCTCTAAAGTGAGTTTGCGTATTTATAAATCTCCCCCCCCCCCAAGGTAGCTCTAAGAAAAACGACTACCTCTGCTTGATTTTTCTCTACTTTCTCTCCTCCTTTGAATCTTTCCCACTGTAAAACCATTTATGCATTCATCAGAGCGAAAGCAACTCAACGGTTTTTAATCTGCGTACAGCCACTTAATTTTAGATGCCATTTTAAAGTTTGGGCATATGTGCTTTTACAAGCACTTTTTGATCCAAATGAAAACTCCAAGCCTTTAAAAACTTGGGAACATATAAAATCTCTCGATTTTACTTTTTTATCGTGACTCAGTGGTGAGGCCTGCTTTGTCTTAAAATCCTTGATTGGCCTATATGCGTCTCTTGAAAAGGTTGCCTTCCTTTCAAGAAAGCTAACAGTACAGCTATCCGTTTTCGAGTTTTCTATTTTTAATCGTTAACGGGATTTGAATTTGAATTACGGAATCCACGCTCAATTTTAGACATATAACAGCAGGCTGGCCTGTACAGATGTGTGCTGTTTGTTTATGAAAGCTGTAAATATCCTGAGACAGCCCTCTCTTCGTCTTTCCCTACCCCCCAACCCAAAGCCC
Source organism: Thermophis baileyi (assembly GCA_003457575.1). Taxonomy (NCBI): domain Eukaryota; kingdom Metazoa; phylum Chordata; class Lepidosauria; order Squamata; family Dipsadidae; genus Thermophis; species Thermophis baileyi. The sequence goes on from QLTV01003967.1 coordinate 63,100, forward strand.
CCAAGAAAGCAGACACGAGGATCTGTCTTTTGTCTGCAACCATCTGGTGCATAAAAATTTATTCAGGTTCACAGCAGTTGAGTTGAAACGCGGTACGACTGAACGGAGATGTGGGTTAAGAGGACCCCCCCCCCGGGGGGAGAACGGGCCCCATCGCTCTGTGAAAAAGAGGCTCTCCCTGCAAAGCTGGCTGCTGAGAATTTGCTCCAGGTAGTGAATCCACAAATGCGGTGGAGGAGGAGGAGAGGGAAAGAGATGGAGATATTAAAATTTACCTGGAGCTCATCTCTGGGTGCAAAGTGATGGGGATACCTGAAATGTCCAGGGAATCCCAAAAGGATCCGAAATATTCCACATGCAGTGCAATTGGGCTATGCCACTCCGATCAGCGAGGGGTTAAGGACCACTTCTTTTGAAACTGGCAAAATATTACCGCTGAGGTCCCAGGGACGAAGATCATAAAGCCGGGCCCAGTTCAGGCCACTTCCTAGTGCAAGGGATAAACATTTGAGGAATCCCCTATTTTTTTTTTTTTAATGCTCTGCAAAAAAAGCTCCAGGTCTCTCCTAATATGCTAGTTTTCCAGGTGTGGCGAGTTCCCTCCTTGTCGGGATTTACGATGAATATTTAACGCCTTGTTTCATGGTCCCTACCTGTTTCTTTTCCCCAATTTTTTCTCCATTGATTACATGACGTACTGGGTGAACAATGGTTTTTAACCAGAGGCATCCAACTTTGGCCGGTTGAAGACTTGTGGTGCTGGCTGGGGACTTCTGGAAGTTAAAGTCCACAAGTCAATTCTGGGAGTTCACGTCTACAAGTCTTCAACTGACTAAGGTTGGACTTTTAACTCCCAGAATTGACTTGTGGACTTTAACTTCCAGAATTCCCCATCTAGCGGTGCTGGCTGGGAAATTCTGGGAGTTGAAGTCCACAAGTCTTCAACTGGCCAAGGTTGGACACTCCTGGTTCAGACTTTCCAGCTGCTGGTTATATGAAAAAGTTTTTTTTAAAAAAATGCAAACCGGAATTCCCAAAGCATATTTTGACTGCATCCTATCCCAAGCCCTTGATGCAACTGCCTGAATTAATGATTCCTGTAGAGAGGGGAAATGGGAGGATCTAAAAACAGTGGCGGGGAGGTATTTATTTAAAGTTACGTAAAAAAAGAACCACGAGGTCAAGAATGGGAGATGAATACTGATGGGAGTTATTTCCTTGGCATTGATTGTGAGCAATAACAGAGCTTCTCTTAAGTACATTAACTTATCTTAAAAATCATCCTATAAGGAAATGTGAATATTAACCTAGGGTATAAGAGATGCAATTAAGTTGCAGTGTTTTTGATTTATTTCAGTTCATAGACTTGGTGGCAGAGGTCACAATTATGGACGTGGGTGCCTTCTGCTTCCCCCCACATGTGGTCCTGCTGCGTCCTTTAATACGAGTCCCCAACCCCGGGGCTGCGGCCCCCTACTGGGCATTGAACCGTTAGGAACCGGGCCACGGAAGTGGCACGTGAGCACTTCCGCGTATCATTCCCCTCCCTCCCAAAAAAGCTGGAAAGACTGGAAAACTCTGTTTTACTGGCCCCCTGCATTTCTGGCCTGCAGAAGGAATCTAATGTGGGGAAACCTGGATTTAACACAGCCCCAACAAAGTAGGGTTGCCAACAACGGTCTGGTTGAGGATGGAGAGCCCCAGGTTGCAAGCGCAGAGAAGGAACTCCGAAGAAAAAACCCAGCCTGTGTCACAAAAAAAGGACCGTGAAGTGTGCAAGAACTGCAAAGTAAAAAAAACAAACAAACAAACAAACCAACCAAACTTTCCTTTTTTATAATTCCTTTCTGAGATGTTTATGGGACGGCATAAAATCTGGGTTTTTTTTTTTTTTCTTCCCCTCTTGAATTGTGAACATTATTTATCCAGCTCAGTTTTGGAGCCAAAGATAAAGAGTTAAAAAGTTTGGAAGATGGCTCTGAGAGGGAGCCCTAGCCTGCTAGACCACCATGGCAGAGATCCATCGGCAGAGGGGGCGCCCGTTTGATACCCCCTCCCCTCCTATCCCTAAGCAAGAATCTAAAATATAGGAAGAATGTGCAGGTTATCGGTTTCCTGGAGCATGGGAAAAAGAAGTGGCAAGTGGAAAAAAAAAACCACCCCATCAACTATGACTTTTCCATGTGCTGGATTGCTGAATGCATGAAGAGGGGGTGCTCCTATAATGCATCCAAGAATACTTGTGGAGGGAGGCAGGTCCTAGTTGCTTCCACAACTGGCTCCACAGGTGCTGGAGCAGGCAACCTCCCATGACCCACAAAATCTTCAACTAGTGAGTGCGAGTGACAGACAGAGGTTTCCGAGCTGCCCCCGAAACCACAACGGTGCCTTACCATGCGTGTGCAACAAGATTCATGTCTGTATCAAGAGCGAGAAGTTCAATCTGAGTTCTCCATCCTTCCACAACCATGGAGGTTCCTTTGTTCTGTGCTTGAGTCACCCCCAAGAAGAGGACCTGGGTGAAATTCCTTCTTAGAAAAAAGGGTTCAGAAAGTCCCAGAAAACTTCGTAGTTTCCCCCTCAGAGGAGCTCAAAAGACATCCTTCCAAGCAGGAGACGGAGCAGAAGGTCCAAACAGAGGCACCCCAGAGGGCCAACAGTTTCAGCTCTCCCCAAGACACATCTATTTAAAAACATTTACCAGACTGCAGGAGCTTCAGCTTCTGAGCAACAGCCAAAAGGCTTTAAAAAAACAAAAACAACTGGGGGAAGCTTAAGATATTTGTAGGAGCTGAGCGACCCAGAAAGATATCTGATGCTATGGCTTGCAGGTTTGGGGACATTCCCTGAGTGAGAAAAAATGCAAATCTTGCCCATGCCAGTTAGGGTGACTGCGATGATTTCTGATGATGATGCTGGTGCAACGGGGGTCATCCACTCCCACCTGCAACGGCCCACCCACCCCTCCGGGAGAAGCCCAAGGGAGTGAAATGTCCTTTTCAGATGACCTTCTGTCTTCCCCTTGCACGCTTCTTTTGGAGTTTTGCAAAGTGCTTGGGAGGCAAATGAAGTTGGTTTCCTGGACACGGGTGGAAAAAACAACCTAGAGCAAGGAGGAAAAGAAGAGAGAGATTCCCATGTCCTCGCCGGCCCCTACTTGTTCTTCATCATTGCCTTGTAGAGACTGATTCCCACAAGGGTGGCCACTGCAGCTCCCAAGGCAATCCGGATCCAGAAGGACGATGCACCCAACTCGATGTCGTTCAAGTGCCTGCAAGAGAAAGGTAGCAGGGGTGGCTTGAGGACATCTGAGGGAATTACACCTTCCTCATCCTGTGCATTTGACATCCAAGGTCACAATTAAGGAGCTTGTCAAGATCCATCACGGGCTTTGCCACTCCTCTTTCATTTCAACATCTGGCCTGAAGGTGAACCTCTGAACGAATCTCAGGCACAGGTTAGTGTTGTGGGATTTTTGAACACAAAACAGTAAGAATGGGTCTTTTTTTTTTTTAAGTCAAAAGTGACTGAGGAAAGCCAATAAGGGCAATAGAAGCAGAAGGCAGACATCTCCTTTCCCACCACTGCTTCCTACAACCAGCATTTGGAGCCAAGTGGCTCCAGTTCAGAGGTTACACTGAGTCTCCAAAACTGACAGCCCTCCAAGAGACCTGACATCCTCCCTCAATTTATCCAGCCCCCTTTGAAAGGAACCCAGAGTCCACCTTGAAGAAGGAATGGATGACCTGCTAAGGGAAGGAAACACAACACAGTCCAAGGAAAAGTGGAAAGTGTGAGAAAGAAACAAGAGAGAACCTTCTCTTGATTCTCTTTGGCATAAGACAGGGAGGAAGAAACGGTGGTAGGCTTTCAATGTTCTGTATTATGCCCTACAATAAAGTAAGAGTTTTAGTAGACCTGGTAGAACCTATTTCCTGAAGCTTGAAAGGTTGACATCCTCTTAGGTTAGTGGCCTTCACGTCTTCAATGCATTAGAACTTCTCTGCTGGATCAGGCCAAGGGCCCCATCTTGGTCCAGCATTTTGTTTTTCACCATGACCAACTAGATGTCTCTGGGGACCCCAGCAGAAGATGCAGACCTCCTCCTCTTTTACTACAGGTCCCCTACAAGCTCTTATTTGGAGGCAACTGCCTCTAAGCCAGAGATTAAGACTTCAAAACCCTTGATAGTCCTTGATCAACCTGTCCTCCATGAATTTATCTTATCCCACTTTTAAGGGCAACCAACTTTTGAAGACAGCTTTTGAAGTCACCCTTTTGAAGACAGCAATGTCCACATTTTGGATAGAGAGGACCATAGGTTTGAAAGAAGGATAAAATAATCCATCTATGTTAGAATCGAACAGCCCTCTCTCAACAGAGAGGGTGTCAGCCCTAGAAACCATCTTTGTTGTGGTCCGCCAGCGGCCTGCGGGGCTGGCAGCAGAGTCAGACAGCGAGGAGGCTGGGGAGGAACATGGGCCAGGCCTGGAGTCTGGAGAAGGCTCGGTGCCAGAGGCAGAGATCCAGCCCGGGCCATCTGGGAGGTCTGTGCTGACTCCAGAGCCTCCAGAGGCTGACATGAGCGAGGCAGAGGAACAGAGGGAGCCTGTTCCCAATGCGCGCATGTGCAGAGCTGCCAGAAGGCAAGAATAGTTACGGAGGAAAAGGGCTACTTGGGAGTAAGGCTTGGAGATGATTGGCCCCTCCCATAGGATATAAAAGTGGAGCAGGAAGCAACTTGGTTCAATTCTGGTTGGTGTAACTCAGCAGTTCTGACTCCCTGCTCTGTTTGGCCTTGCAAAGCTCCTTGCCAATTAGGTCTTTGGCAGCGTGTTAAGGGAGATAAAGGTTGGTGCTTATCAGCCTTCTTCCGAAAGACTTTGGCAGACTTCTGTCAGACTAATTAACATTGTTTGGGACTTATTATGGCTGGGAATGAACATAATTCACAGCCTTTGAAATAAAAAGAGGTTTTTTGGGACTACGTTTGTGTTTTATGATTTATCAGGAAGTCTAGGTCAGAACAATCTTTACCGTGGGAGCTTCAGGGCTGCCACATTTAGTGCCTGGGAAAACGGGAGAGGGGGATTGCATGGAGTGGTGGAGGATTAGCCATAACAACATTCCTTTCTCTGGGAGTCAAGGACATTTGGCCTGCACCTGGATGGGAGTGACTGGGGGCCGTCTCCAGTTGGGACGTTGAAATGATTGGACCATGTGATGGACTTGTGGGTGCAGGGCATGGATCTTTGATTTTTCTTTTGGGTGGGGAAAACCCAGAACTCTCAGATTCGGGTTTTTCCAGATGTGCCAATATGACATCTCTAATAAAATGGAACTTTGAGGAACTTCAAGCTTCGGAGTTTTCTTTCATTGGAACCCTGACATTGGGGGAGAATAAGACACAACCTATCTCCAGTTTACAACACAGCATTTCCAAGAAGATTCCACTCCAATTGCACCCTGATTCAGGTGACCCTGAGGGCATAAGATAATCCCCCAATGAAGGGGTGAAATCCAGCAGGTTCTGGAGAACCGGTAGCGGAAATTTTGAGTAGTTCGGAGAACTGGCAAATACCACCTCTGGCTGGCCCCAGGACTGGGGAGGGAATGGAGATTTTTCAGTATCCTTCCCCCTGGAGTGGGGTGGGAATGGAGATTTTGCAGTATCCTTCCCCTGCCACGCCCACCAAGCCACGCCCACAGAACCGGTAGTAAAAAAAATTGGATTTCACCACTGCCCCAATGGCCTCGACAGCTCTGAGAGAGAGTACTAACAACCAGATGACTGCAAAAAAAAACAAACAACCACAGTCCTTCCCATCAGAACCTATCCTACCATTCCCTCACCATCAGAACTGATGAAGCTTCTGGGATGAGAAGTGAAACATTTTCTTCCTGAAGGAAAAATAGTTCAGTTGCCTTTTGAAGAAGAAGAAGAAAAAAAAGCACCTTAGAGGCAACCAACTTAGCCGTAAAGATGTGACCCACTGCCCTTGGTATAAGAAGATCCATTGAGTCAATGGAAAAGCGACGTTCCTGCAGATCTTTGTCTCCAACGGCTTCCAGAATTTCATTCCCTTCCAAGCTTTACAACTATTCGGGTCAGTGCCCCGTTATAGGAGGCTTAATGGCCCTGGGCTCACAGGGCCTTAAAAGAAGAACAGACAAAATGGGAGGAAGAATTGGTCCATTGGATGCAAATGGAAAATGAGAGCTAAATAGAGCATCCGTATCTGGAGGCGGCGTATCCTTTCAATAAGGACATTTTATTCAGGTGAAATGGGAAAAGGATGGCTTCTTTTGTCTCGCTGGCTGTTACTTCGCTGGATGGCACTGCCGTTTGGTCTGCCCAGCAACGCTCTTCCTCTCTTCAGGGTCTGTTGTGGCCCACCAGCTGCCAGCGATGCTGGTGGCAGACTCAGACGATGAGGAGGTTGGGGATGAACTTGGGCCAGTTCTGGAGTCTGGGGAAGGCTCTGATGGATGCTCTGCGTCGGAAGCAGAGAAAGAGCCAGGGCCGTCTGACATTTCCCAGCCACCGGAGAGGCAGCTGCCTTCGGAGGGGGAGATAAGTGGGGAGGACGAACAGCTGGGGCCTGTTCCAGATGCACGTATGCGCAGAGCTGTTAGGAGAGGAGAACCATTCAGGACAAGGAGTCGACTCAGGAAGCAAAGCACATGTGGATGCTGAATGGCCCCTCCCTGGCTGGGGAATAAATAGAAGGAAAGGGGAATGGTTGTCGTAGGAGACAACAGTTCGTATTTCTGAAGATTTTGCTCATTGTGTTTCGTGCATCAAAGACTGCTTGCCAGAACTTAATTTGAGGCTAGGAGCTCAGGGCCTGGCAATTATCTCAAGGAACTAACAAGGTCCGTTACTGCAGTTAACTCTTTGAAGGATTATTGCCTGGACTTCTCGATGTGTGAATGCCATTAATTCACAGGAGATAAATAAAGAGGGGTTTTTCGGAACAAGGAGTCTGTTTCTTGGTTCTGCTCAGGCTGGGTCAGAACAGGGTCTGGAGGAGAGCAGTACTCTCCATCTCAAGCACCGACCCAAGGAGACAAGACCGTGATCCCTGAGATTCTGGATCAAAAAGCAACAGGTGCGGGGGAAAAAAAAATCTGCGATCTGCTCGGGGTCATCAGATGAAGCGTCCATCAGTCCGAGTTGTTTAGCTGGGGAAATTAATGCAGAGCCTGGCTCTCTGCAGAGAGGTCAGGAGAAATTCTCCCTAAGCTCAATATCTTTCCCTCAAACTGCAAGGGGTTCCCAATGTTTGCAGGCATCTACCCAACTCTGACTTTCTCTGTGGCTATTAAAAGAGAGGCACATTTTCTTCCTCTCTTGGCCTTTTGAGTCTCTTTTTGGCAGTCTCCCAAATTTCTAAAGCTCAGGCCATTGAAATCTGGAGAGCAATTGATTGATTTGGGGCAGTCGGAGCCCTCTGTTGTCCTAAAAACAATCTGAAAGTTAGAACGTTATCCATTCAAACCTGACGAAAAGGAGAAACGTCTCCTCCTCCTCCACTCAAACATACCGTACCTAACACTCCTATTTTGCTCATAACCTTATGAGTTGGCTTGGGCTGAGAGAGAGGGACTGGCCCAAAGTCACCCAGCCAGTTTTCAAGGCTAAGACAGGACTAGAACTCACCATCACCTGGTGATTGGTCCAAAGTCACCCAGCTGTCTTTCATGCTTAAGGCGGGACTAGAACTCACTGTCTCCTGGTAATTGGCCCAAAATCACCCAGCTGGCTTTCATGCTTAAGGCGGGACTAGAACTCACCGTCTCCTGGTGATTGGTCCAAAGTCACCCAGCTGCCTTTCATGCTTAAGGCGGGACTAGAACTCACCATCTCCTGGTGATTGGCCCAAAGTCACCCACCTGGCTTTTAAGACTAAGGCGGGACTAGAACTCCCAGTCTCCTGGTGATTGGCCCAAAATTACCCAGCTGGCTTTCATGCTTAAGGCGGGACTAGAACTCATCATCTCCTGGTGATTGGCCACAAGTTACCCAGCCAGTTTTCATGCCCAAGCATGGCTAGAATTCATCGTCTCCTGGTTTCTAACCAGCACTTTCTAGCCAGCACTACACTAAACTGTCTTGATCCACTTCCTAACTTTCACTTTCCTATAAAATTTCAACTGGCACCTTATACCAGGGGTGAAAACCACCTCCTTCTCTTTCGGAGAAGGGCCCCGGTGCCTTAGCCTAGCTTTGCTTGCAGACAAATGCACTCTCGTTGCGATGCCAGCTGCTGTTGACGCCAATCCCAGAACGGGCTTCACACTCGGCAGCCAACGCTGCATTCTGCTGAAGCTTTAACTGCAAAGGGTGAAGAATGAATGTTGCCCCAGAAAGCAACGGTGGGTTCTAAATCAAGGGGATGGGAAGGAAAGGCAGAACAAAAATGCACTGAGCCAGGGCTCGAAGGAATGAAAAGTGGGTTGGGGAAGGAGAAGGGGAAGAAGAGGAATGAAAATAAAGAGGGGAGGGGAGTCCTCAAATTCAGTACAGGTAGTCCTTTACCCAAAAGGTGTTTTTTTCAGGAGGCAAATGGACTTTCTGGTTTTTTCTTCTGAAGACTTTTCACTTCTCATCCAAGAAGCTTCTTCAGCTCTGACAGGATAGTGGGGAATGGAAGGATTTATATTCCTTGCAGACAGCTGGTCATTTGCATCCTTTTAGAGGGTCATTGAGGCCACTTGGAGGTTTATCTGTGTCCTCAGGGTCACCTGAGTTAGTGCTCCTGGTTCCTGTAGTCTGCAATTTTTTCCCTCTGGGAATCCATTCCTACTCCCACCCCATTCGAAGGGTGTTCATCCCAAATTGTATAGCTAAACGTCTGTAGAGATTCTCAGTCATCCAGATCAGGGTTATCCCAAAGGTGCTTTTTTGTTTTTTTGGACTTTCTTGTTTTTTCTTTTGAAGACGTTTTGCTTCTCATCCAAGAAGCTTCTTCAGCTCTGACTGGATGGTGGGGAATGGAAGGATTTATTTCCTATTTCCTTTCCTTTTCAAGTTGCCTCCAGAAAAAGCACCTTTGGGACAACCATGACCTGGACGACTGAGAATCTGTACGGACTTTCAGGTAGTCCTTGACTTACAACAATTTGTTTAGTGACCGTCCGAAGTTACAACGGCACTGAAAAAAGTGACCACTTTTCACACGACCCTTACAGCATCCCCGTGGTCAGTGATCAAAATTCGGATGCTTGGCAAACCGACTCATGTTTATGACGGTTGTAGGGTCCTGGGGTCATGTGATTTTCCCCCCTTTTGTGACTTTCGGACAAACAAAGTCGACGGGGAAGCCAGATTCACTTAACAACCATGTCACTAACGTAACAATGACAGCAGTTCACTTAACAACGGTGGCAAGAAAGGTCGTAAACGGGGACAACATTCACTTAGCCGATGTCTCCCTTAGCAGCAGAAAGGTCGGGCTCAATGGTGGTCGTAAGTCGAGAACTGCCTGTATCATCTTTATGGACAACTGTGCTTTCTTTTGGCATTTGGCAGATGTATTGCCCGAGTTGTGATACGTTTCCACAATAGGACATGCTCAGCATTAAAGGAACCGAGATAAAATTAGATCCTTCTAAAGGAATGGCTGTTATCAATCACCCACTCCCCTTTTCTCCTTCACTATAAATTCCTCTTTTAACACACAGACCCTCTTCCCTCCTCTCTCTCCAGGATGTATTAGAATGATTAAAAACTGGAACAGAGGAAGAGCAAGCTCCGAATACAAGAGCTCAGATCAAACAGCTCTTAGCGCTTTTGTTGGTTTTAATGGAATATAAATAATGGATTCTCCACCCCTACACACACACACACAAACACACACAGAGAACGGGGGGGGGGGGGGGGGGAGGAGTTTGCAAGCAAATAGTGATTTTCTAACAGGCAAAGTCAATGGGGAAGCCAGATGCACTTAACAACAGTTTGATTATCCCAAAGGTGCTCTTTCAAGAGGCAACTGGACTTTCTGGTTTTTTTTTAAGATGGTTCACTTCTCATCCAAGAAGCTTCTTCAGTTCTGACTGGATAGTGGGGAATGGAAGGATTTCTATTCCTTGCAGACAGCTGGTCATTGGCATCCTTTTAGAAGGTCCTTGAAGCACTTGGAGGTTTATCTGTGTCTTCAGGGTCACCTGAGTTATGCTCCTGGTTCCTGTAGTCTGCAACTTTTTCCTCTGGAAATCCATTCCTACTGCCACCCAGGGGTGAAATGCTCCCGGTTCGCTCTTACCTGTCAGTCGCCGTAGAGCCGATCGCCAAGGTAGCGCGAGGCGCCGCCCACCCGCCCGGACGCCGCCATTTGAGTTCTTTTACTCTCTGCAAATGCACAGAACGCTTTGCGCATGCGCAGAGGGTAAAAGAACCCAAATGGCGGCATCCGGGCGGGTGGGCAGCGCCTCGCGCTACCTTGGCGATCGGCTCTACAGCGACCGACAGGTAAGAGCGAACCGGGAGCATTACACCTCTGCTCCCACGCCATTCAAAGGGTGCTCATCCCAAATTGTATAGCTAAACGTCTGTAGAGATTCTCAGTCATCCAGGTCATGGTTGTCCCCAAGGTGCTTTTTTTCAGGAGGCAACTGGACTTTCTTGTTTTTTCTTTTGAAGGCGTTTCGCTTCTCATCCAAGAAGCTTCTTCAGCTCTGACTGACTCAGCGAAACGTCTTCAAAAGAAAAAACAAGGAAGTCCAGTTGCCTCCTGAAAAAAAGCACCTTTGGGACAGCCAGTGGAATGCACTTTCTTTCTTTGCAAGATGGGGACTTGTTCAAGTAACTGATTCAGCTTTGGCTGCTGTTGATCCAAAACATAAAAGAGAGTAAGGTCAAGGCAGTGAGTCCAAGCACGTCCACCATGATGGAAGGTCAAGCTTTGGAGTGACACAGAACTCTTGGAGAGTTAAAACGATGGAACAGACGTGGCCCTTTGATGTCCTCAACCAGTGCTGCAAATAGAAGTTCTTGAACTACCGTTAGTCCGTTTCATTGCACGTGAAGGTTTCAATGGCTTATATTTTTTTGTGGTATATATGTGCCTTCAGCTCAATGTGGACTCCTGAAGAATACCTGGACATCCCTGCAGGGTGGTTTTTTTTTTACAAGATTTTGAAAGAGGTTTGCCATGGCCTCCTTTCTAGGGCCGAGAGAGAAGGACTGGCCCCAAGACACTCAGTTGGCTTTGGGCCTAAGACTAGAACTCACACTTTTCCTGGTTTCTAGTTCGCGGCTTAATCTCCACACCAATGTTTCTCAGTTCCCCTGGTTGAGCAATTCTGGCAGTTGAAGTATCTTAAAGTTGCCAAGGTTGACCCAAAAGTGCTTTGCCCCCCCCCCAAAAACAAGGCAACCGGTCTTTCGCTCCCCACCGCTTGAAAACATCTCACTTCTCATCCAAGAAGCTTCTTCTGTTCTGACTTTCTGGTGGGGAATGGAAAAATTTGACATTGGCCAAGGTTGAGAAACACTGCTTGTATACTGAACTGGCTAATGATTATACAGATTAAAAGAGTTGGAAGGGACCTTGTAGGTCATCTAGTCCAACCCCCCGCCCAAGCAGGAGAGCCTATACCATTTCTGACATATGGCAGTCCAATCTCTTTTTGAAAGCTTCCAGTGATGAAGTCACATTGTCCAATTAAAACAGTTGGCGGGTTCCTTGGTCACTCCTTTCCTCCTTCAACTGCCACCTGTTGGGATGACCTTGGTTCCCATGGAAGAACTCATTTGTTATGTCTGCGAGCCAGTCTATTTACTTCCTCCCTTTTCCAGCCCCCCAAAGTGCATGGCAACTATAGATTAGATTAATAGAGTTGGAAGGGACCTTGTAGGTCATCTAGTCCAACCGCCCGCTCAAGCAGGAGTCCCTACACCATTTCAGACAAATGGCAGTCCAATCTCCTCTTGAAAGTCTCAAGTGTTGGAGCTCTCACAACCTCCGAAGGCAAGCTGTTCCACTGGTTGATCGCTCTCACTGTCAGAAAGTTTCTCCTTATCTCCAGGTTGAATCTTTCCTTGGTCAGTTTTTATCCATTATTCCTTGTCTGGCCTTCTGGTGCCTTGGAAAACAGCCTGACCCCTTCCTCCCTGTGGCAGCCCCTCAAGTATTAGAAGACTGCTATCCTGTCCCCCCTGGTCCTTCTCTTCACTAGACTAGCCATGCCCAGTTCCTGCAACTGCTCTTCGTATGTTTTAGTCTCCAGTCCCCTGATGATGAGTACCGTGGTGATGTTCCTGCAGTTTTCCTGGCAAGAATTTTAAAAGTGGTTGGCCCTTGACTTCTTCGTCCCAGAGCTGAGAGAGAGAGGGACTGCCCGAAATGTCACCCAGCTGGCTTTATCCCAAGGTGAGACTAAGACTTAGGGTCCCCAGTTTTTAGCCTAGTGTCTAACCTTTCTGCTGAACCAGTAGAAGACTTGCCGAAGCGGCTTTCTCTCATCCTCGGTCCCCACCCTCCTCCCCAGATATAGTAACCTCCGTATACGAATTACAATTAAGGAGAGGATGAAAGCTAGCTCCTTATTTTGCAACGTTTCAATGGGTCTGAAGAAAAGAAGATTGCTGCTGTTGCTTAAGGGATTTTTTTTTTTTTTTTTTTTTTTTAAATGGGCTGAGGCTTCCTTTCAGGGTGAAATGAATTTCAGACATTCATTTCAGCCACTATAAGAACAAGCCCACCTAAAGCACTTTCCAGAGGAAAATCACAGGGCCTCCAACTAATCAAGGAGAGAAGCAACCTAGAACTAAGGAGAAACTTCCTGACAGAACAATTAATCTGTGGAACGACTTGACTTCAAAAGGTGTGAATGTTCCAACAACTGGAAGTCCCAAAGGTGCTTTTTTTTTCAGGAGGCAATTGGACTTTCTTGTTTTTTCTTTTGAAGACGTTTCGCTTCTTGTCCAGGAAGCTTCTTCAGCTCTGACAGGACACTGGGGAATGGAAGGATGTCCTGTCAGAGCTGAAGAAGCTTCCTGGATGAGAAGCAAAATGTCTTCAGAAGAAAAAACAGTCCAGTTGCCTCCTGAAAAAAGAAGCACCTTTGGGACAACCATGACCTGGATGACTGAGAATCTCTACAGACTTCCAACACTGGAAGTTTATAAGAAGAGACAGGACAGCCATTTGTCTGGAATGATATAGGGTCTCCTGCTTGAGCAAAGGGTTGGACTAGAAGACCTCCAAGGTACCTTCCAACTCTGTTATTCTGTTATTCAAGGCCCATGCATGTTTGCAAAACATATAGCCGTGGTGGTGCAGTGGTTAGAATGCAGTATTGCAAGCTAACTCTGCCGACTGCGAGCAGTTTGATCCTGACCGGCTCAAGGTTGACTCCCTCCTTCCGAGGTCAGTAAAACGAGGACTCAGATTGTTGGGGTGATATGCAGACTCTAAACCACTTAGAGAGGGCTGTAAAGCACTATGAAGCAGTATATAAGTAAGTGCTACTACTGATTAGCTGTGGTGGCACAGTGGTTAGAATGCAGTATTGCAGGCTAACTCTGCCAACTGCCAGCAGTTCGATCCTCAGCAAGCTCAAGGTTGACTCAGCCTTCCATCCTTCCGAGGTCGGTAAAACGAGGACTCAGATTGTTGGGGTGATATGCTGACTCTAAACCACTTAGAGAGGGCTGTAAAGCACTATCAAGCAGTATATAAGTAAGTGCTATTGCTGATTAGCTGTGGTGGCACAGTGGTTAGAATGCAGTATTACAGGCTAACTCTGCCAACTGCCAGCAGTTCGATCCTGACCAGCTCAAGATTGACTCAGCCTTCCATCCTTCCGAGGTTGGTAAAATGAGGACCCAGATTGTTGGGGGCAATATGCTGACTCTGTAAACTGCTTAGAGAGGGCTGTAAAAGCACTGTGAAGCGGTATATAAGTCTAAGTGCTATCTTCCTTCCTTCCTTCCTTCCTTCCCTTCCTCCCTCCCTTCCTTTCCTTCCTCCCTCCCTCCCTCCCTTCCATGTTGCACAGTGGTTAGAATGCAGTATTGCAGGCTAACTCTGCCAACTGCCAGCAGTTCGATCCTGACCGGCTCAAGATTGACTCAGCCTTCCATCCTTCCGAGGTCAGTAAATGAGGACCCAGATTGTTGGGGGCAATAGGCTGACTCTGTAAACTGCTTAGAGAGGGCTGTAAAAGCACTGTGAAGCGGTATATAAGTCTAAGTGCTATTGCTATTTGCACAGATCCTCTAATTTTAAACACATCTCTTTGCGCGTGTTTGTCTGTGTTCGGAACCAAGGAAGAAACACTCACGGAAACGTGGCGGCCGTGGCCAGTTTGGTATAGACCCCGGTGCTGAGAAGTTCCTGGCTGATGCAGGAGAAGTAAAAGGGGGGCTGCAAGCGGTGTTTGTAGCAGAACTCGGCTGGGGAGAATCCGTGCAGAGGGGACGTTTCCGGCAGGTCAGTTTTGGAAGCCACGAAGAGACAAGGGATCTGACTGTCCATGTAGTGTTGCTGCAGAAGGCAAGGAAGAACAGGGGGTAGTTATGGATTGCACGGCCTATCATACAGGTAGTCCTCAAGTTACGACCAACATGGAGCCCAACGTTTCTGTCGCTAAGTGAAACGTGTGTTAAGTGAGTTTTGCCCCATTTTACGACTTTTCTTGCCGCAGTGGTTAAGCGAATCATTGCGGTTGTTAAGTTAGTAACCCGGTTGTTAAGTGAATCTGGCTTCCCCATTGACTTTGTTTGAAGGTTGCAAAAGGGGATCACATGACCCTGGGGACACTGCGACCGTCATAAATACGAACCAGTTGCCAGGGCATCTGAATTTTGATCATGTGATCATAGGGATGCTGCAACCGTTGTAAGTGTGAAAAACGGTCATAAGTCACTTTTTTAAAGTGATGTTGTAACTTAATGGTCACTAAACAAACCATTGTAAGTAGAGGGCTACCTGTGCATTTACTTGCAATATATAATTAACATTTCACCTAGATTAAAAACACAATATGAGTTGTGTTTTTGAGTGTTATGAGTACAAAATGAGTGTTAAAAATACAAATGTCTACACCAGCTAACCATGGAAACGCAGCATCGTTTATGTGAAAAAAATCAAGATACTGGACTGGTATAGGAATCCTCGACTTACGACCACAATTTGAGCCCAGAATTTATGTTTCTAAGTGAGACATTCGTTAAGCGAGTTTTGCCCCAGTTTACGACCTTTCTTGCCACATTTGTTAAGTGACTCACCGCAGTTGTTGAATTAGTAACACGGTTGCGAAGTGACTCTGGCTTCCCCATGGACTTCGCTTGTCAGAAGGTCGCAAAAGGGGATCACAGGATCCCGGGACGCGGCAACCGTCCTAAATATGAACCAGTTGCCAAGCGTCCACATGTAAATCATGTGACCGTGGGGATGCTGCAATGGTCATAAGTGTGAAAAATGGTCGTAAGTCACTTTTTTCAGTGTCGCTGTAACTTCGAACGGTCAACTAAATGAGCTGTTGTAAGTCAAGGACTATATATGTCCTCAGATTGCAGCCGGTCATGATGTGGTCTACAGTTTGACGTGGGACCCCGCAGTCACACCGAGGGGAAGCTACTGTGCCCCATTGATACAGTGAACGCTGTGTGAGGTTCGAATCCTATTCAGGATTGTCCACTGTTAGTTGGATTAGTTGTAGGAGAAGGAGTCAAACTTTTAGCAAAGACTTTTTGAAGAGCCCCTCCGGGAAGAGCCGTTGGAAGTCAAATTGCCGTTTTTGATGTTTATTTATTAAGCAACGCTTTTAATATCATCCCCCGTCCTTATTGCAGTCCTCAATCAGCACAAAGCAAATCACAAAACTAAGATTAACTATAGATGGGGAGGCTAGACGGGGAGGATTAAAAGAAATTAAAAGGAAGCATCCAAGGAATGTTAACTAAAAAAGAGTAATTGGACTAGAAATTGTTAAGACAAAGGAGTCTGGATAATATGAGGATTACTTTCGAAAGGCAAATTAAGAAGTTAAGAGTACGTGCCACTAAACACAGCAGTGAAAACAGCTAAAGAAGATTCAGACTGTGGCTTCTTCAGTTAGGAAGAAGCCTCAGACAACGACCAACTTTCCTAAAACATTTCTTTTTGCTTTACAGCATCTTTTCTACATGGAAACTCTTGGTTAACGTTTTCTTTTCCAAATTAAAGTTGCAGGTAGCAGCAAAAAAGCTCCATGGATGGGGTGGAGAGGAGAAAGGAGGAAAGAGAAAAGGGATAATATCAAAGAGCTCTCTCGCTCTCTCTCTTATATCTATCATCCATCCATCTATCTATCATGTATCTATCTATCTATCTATCTATTATCTATCTATCTATCTATCTATCTATCTATCTATCTATCTAT
>QLTV01003967.1:79658-102157 GCA_003457575.1 Thermophis baileyi
CTATCTATCTATCTATCTATCTATCATCTCTCTCCTCTCTTTCTATTATCACTATCTCTTTCTCTCGCTATTATTTCTCTCACTATCTATATCTATCTATCTATCTATCTATCTATCTATCTATCTATCTATCTATCTATCTATCTATCTATCTATCTATCTATCTATCTATCTATCTATCTATCTAATCTATCTACCCATCCATCCATCCATCCATCTATATCATACGTAAGAACACCAATCATCCTCAGGAAAGGACTCTGAGTGGTATACAACAAAAAAAAAACTAGAAGCATAAAAACACTACAGAAAATTTAAAAGAGGCAAGAAAACTTAAAATTAATTAAATTTTAGCATCAGACTTTGGAGACCTACTGCTTCTGAAACCAGCCAAGTAGAAAAACTCACCTTATAAATATTAGCACAGTAATTAAAAGACTTGAGGTCTGTCACGTCATACAAGAAGCAGGCAACATCACAAGTTGTGTCAGAGGTCTTTGCAAATTCCACATCAGCCTCAATTTCGTGCAGCTGCAGAAAAATGCAGGGGAGATTCATATTCTTTCTGAACTAAACACGGGTTCACCCATCCAATGCATCAGGGATTTTTTAAAAAATGAATTAATAGATCGCACTTACAATTAAATGCTTTTCCTGTCCATTTACCAGCACGGTATTAATTGAATAGGACGATCTGTTTTCTTCAGATTCACTCTGGATCTGAAACAGGGAGAGGGAGGGAGGATGATTTTGATGAGGAAGAAAGGAAGGAAGATTGATTTTGAGGTAAAAGAAAGAACGAAGATTGATTTTGAGGTAAAAGGAAGGGAGGAGGAAAGTTGATTTTGATGAGGAAGGAAGGAAGATTGATTTTTATGTAAAAGAAAAAAGGAATATTGATTTTGATGTAAAAGGGAGGGAGGGAGGAAGGAAGGAAGGAAGGAAGGAAGGAAGGAAGGAAGGAAGGAAGGAAGGAAGGAAGGAAGGAAGGAAGGAAATTGATGATTGCATATTGCTTCCAACCCGATACTATCTAGATACTTGGGAATGCCATTTCAACAATCCTGAAAATCGAGAATTCTTGGACTTTTAGTTTTAGTAGTCCAGAAACACCTCACCCTTCACATTTAGGAGAAGAAGAAGAAATGGAATGATTTGAAGAAAAAGTGGGCCTCAACTAAAACATTCTAAGGAATCCCCTCAAATTCCAAGGACTGGCATGTAGAAAAAGCCAGCGTGGGGCTGTGGTTAAGGCAATGGGCTAGGAATGGGAAGGACCAGGTTCAAGTCCACCTGCCATCTAACAAACAAGGGGCAGGAATATGGTATAAGACCCATGGTGGCGCAGTAGTTAGAGTGCAGTACTGCAGGCTGCTTCTGCTGCCTGCCGGCTGCCTGCAATTTGGCAGTTCGAATCTCACCAGGCTCAAGGTTGACTCAGCCTTCCGTCCTTCTGAGGCCGGTAAAATGAGGATCCAGATCGTTGGGGGCAATAGGCTGACTCTAAACTGCTTAGTGAGGGCTGTAAAAGAACTGTGAAACGGTATATAAGTCTAAGTGCTATTGCTGTAGTTGATTGGGTGTTGCATTAGGAGCCCTGATAGTGCGGTGATTAGAATGTGGTATTGCAGGCTGACTCGGCCCACAGTCTGGAGTTCAATCCTGACTGGCTCCAGGTTGACTCGGCCTTCCATCTTTCCGAGGTGGGTAAAATGAGGACCCAGATCGTTGGGGGCAATAGGCTGACTCTAAACCGCTTAGAGAGGGCTGCAAAGCACTGTGAAATGGTATATAAGTCTAAGTGCTATTGCTATATCATCCACCTGAAATAGCTTGCTGGGAGTCTTCTTCTTCTTCTTGTGCCATATCCGTCATCGGACATTGGCGATCATGTTGGCAATCCTATTTTTGTCAACAGCCGCATGAAAAAGTGCTGCTGAGTTTTGTCCAAACCAGTCCCTTAGGTTTTGAAGCCATGATGTTCTTCTTCTGCCTGGACCTCGCTGGGAGTCTAGGTCGGTATTTCTCAACCTGGCCAACTTTTAAGATGTGTGGACTTCAACTCCCAGAATTCCCCAGCCAGCAATGCTTAAGGTTGCCGAGGTTGAGAAACCCTGACTTGGGGCCTCTTGAGATCAACCATCAAAGCTCACCCTGGTCCTGTACTCATCTGAACGGAAATGTAGGATGCGTTTTGATCTGAAGGGAAGACTAAATTCGCCAGGACTTACCCCCACGTTCTTCCCCAGAAAGGCCTGCAGGAAAGCGGACTTGCCAGATCCCTGAGACCCAATCACTTTGCACAGGAAGACATTCCGGTGGGTCTGGCCTTTCTCCAAGTCCATCTTTTTTTCCCGGGTGACTGGAACAAAATGGAGAGGGGGATGAGAAAGGATGCTGAAGGAAGAGGCCTTTCCTTCCTGCCTCCCCAACGTCTTGCCTTTTTGCAGGAAGCAGGAGGAGGCGAGTTTAATTCCAGGCAGCCGATTCATTCTGTAGATTTTGGCCAGGTCTTGGGGAGGGGTGGCTGAGTCTCCAGTTCCCCCATGCTACAGGTAGTCCTCAACTTACGACCACAATGGGGGACCAGAATTTCTACGGCTAGGCAAGGTGTTTAAAAGAGTTGCGTCTGATTTTACGACCTTTCTGCCACGGTTGTGAAGCGAAATCACTGCAGTCGTTAAGTGAACCACATGGTCGTTAAGTGAATCCAGCTCCCCCCCATTGACTTGGCTTTGTTGGAAGCTGGCTGGGGAGGTTGCAAATGGAGATCACGTGACCCCGGGAAGCTGCAACCATCGTAAATACATGTCAGTGTCCAAATTTTGATCATGTGACTGTGGGGATGCTGCAGGATGGTCGTAACTGCAAGGACTGGTCGTAAGTCACCTTCTTCAGTGCTGTTGTAACTTTGAACAGCCACTAAACGATGGTTGTACTCATACTTCAACTTAAGACCACAATTGACCCCAAAATTTATGTTACTAAGCGAGGCAGTCGTTAAGTGAATGTTGCCCATTTTGCGACCTTTCTTGCCAAGTTGTTGTTAAGTGAATCACTGCAATTGCTAAGTTAGTAACACGGCTGTTAAGTGAATCTGGCTTTCCTCATTGACTTTGCTTGTCAGAAGGTCGCAAAAGCGGATCACAGAACGCCGGGACAATGCAACCGTCATAAATATGAATCAGTTCCAAGCATCTGAATTTTGATTTCGTGACCCTGGGGATGCTGCAACGGTCGTAAGTGTGAAAAATAGTCATAAGTCACGTTTTTCAGTGCCGCTGTAACTTTGAATGGTCAGTAAACAAACTGTTGTAAGTTGAGGACTACTTGTTACGTTGAGAATTAACCGCACATGAGTTCAGAAAGAGGAGAGGTTCAGCAGGTGATTTA
This sequence comes from Thermophis baileyi, assembly GCA_003457575.1. Lineage (NCBI taxonomy): Eukaryota > Metazoa > Chordata > Lepidosauria > Squamata > Dipsadidae > Thermophis > Thermophis baileyi. The sequence continues at coordinate 83,052 of QLTV01003967.1, forward strand.
CCTGTGATGGCGTAAATCTGAGAGTCCTGCTGAGAGAAGATGGGGTACCCCAGGTAGCCCAAGTGTTGTAAGCAGCGATGGACGTCCAGGTAGGCAACCAGCCTGGGGAAAATCCAAGCACAGAAAAAGAAGCACACCTGTTATAGGACCAAGCCACCCAGGGAAGGGAGGAGAAGTGGTCTGACGGAGGCAGAGAGAGGCTGCGCTTACGTCCACTGGCAGAGGAATCCATGCAGGGAAAGCAGGCCTTTATCTGTGGTGCATACCGTGTGGTAGAGCTCAGGTCCCCAGGGGATGTAGGGGAACACACCAAAGAAGTTCTGCAGCTCGACGGGCGAGAGGGCGCCGTCATGATCCTACAAGCCAGAGGAAAGAAACGGGCCCTGAGCGGCAGCTCTCCCTTGCTACAGACGACAAGGCCACCATGCCTACAGCAGCCCGAGAAGGCCTCTGCTTCTTCGGTAACTTCAGTTACAAAGCCTGCAGGGTGATGTGACCTTGCCCTTAGCTTCTCCCTTGCTACAGACAACAAGACCACCATGCCTACAGCAGCCCGAGAAGGCCTCGGCTTTCTTCGGTAACTTCAGCTACCAAAGTGATCAGGGTGCTGTGCCCTTGCCCTTAGCATCTGGCGTAGTTTTGGCCGGAATGTTCAGATCAAAAGCTGCACGGAGGCTTTTCCTGCCTTGAGTCAAAAGTTGGAGAAGGGGTGGTGACAGAAATTACCACAAATTGGCCTTCGTAGACAGCTCTCCTGCGAATTGTCCTATGAGTCAGTGCTGCTTACCATCACCAACAGAGAACTAAAGAGTTCTTACTTCTTTCTTTCTGGGCAAGATGCCCCCAAGAGAAGGACCAGCTTAATGCTGTAGCCAAAGGAGCATGACAGCTTTGCTTCCCTTTTTTCCTGTCAAACCGATGGCACCTCTTCTGTTTCCTCTCCCAACAAAGGGAACTTTCAGATTGCCACGTACATTTCTCCTACTGCCTCTCTTTTCTTCCCATTCTTCCAAAACTCTTATTCCCATATCTCTCATAATTTGAATGACAAAGACTTTTCCTGGCATCTCTATCACCGCTTTGCCAGAACTGGCGATCCGGTTGCTGGCAAGATATGGGATCAACCATTATGCAGCCACTATGGGGAAAAAGCGCATGGCGCGCAACTAAGATATTCTGTTTCCGCCTCTTTACTGCTTACCTTGTCATGTTTCTCAAACATCCGTTGCAAGAATTGGTACCCAAAGTGGTTGAGTTCTGTGGAACACTCCTGCGGTACCCGGATCCTGAGAGAGACAAGACCAGAATTTGAGGGTCTGATGAATTTTCCAACTACTACAAACCATTAGCCACCCCGAGACATTAAAAACTGTATTGCAATGCAATACAGATAGTCCCGAGGTGGCGCAGTGGTTAGAGTGCAGTACTGCAGGCTACTTCTGCTGATCACCGGCTGCCAGCAGTTTGGCAGATCGAATCTCACCAAGCTCAAGGTTGACTCAGCCTTCCATCCTTCCGAGGTGGGTAAAATGAGGACCCAGATTGTTGGGAGCAATATGCTGACTCTGTGAACCGCTTAGAGAGGGCTGTAAAGCACTATAAAGCGGTATATAAGTCTTAAGTGCTATTGCTAGTCCCTTCCTTCCTTCCTTCCTTCCTTCCTTCCTTCCTTCCTTCCTTCCTTCCTTCCTTCCTTCCTTCCCTCCCTCCCTCCCTCCCTCCCTCCCTCCTAGTGGTTAGAATGTAGTATTTCAGGCTGACTCGGCGCGCTGCCAGGAGTTCGATCCTGACCGACTACGTGCTGACTCTGTGAACCGCTTAGGGAGGCTGTAAAGCACTGTCACGCGGTATATAAGTCTAAGTGCTATTGCTTCACATCTGCAGACTGCTAGCAGTTCGATCCTGACCGACTCAAGGTTGACTCAGCCTTCCATCCTTCCGAGGTGGGTAAAATGAGGACCCAGATTGTTGGGGGCAAGAGGCTGACTCTGTGAACCGCTTAGAAAGGGCTGTAAAGCACTGTAAAGCGGTATATAAGTCTAAGTGCTATTGCTATTATTATTATTATTATTATTTATTAAATTCGTATGCCGCCCAACTCCCAAGGGACTCTGGGCAGCTATTGCTATTTAGTGAGCCTTCAAAGTTACGACGGCACTGAAAAATGTGGCTTATGGCCGTTTTTCACACTTATGACCACTGCAGCATCCCCATGATCAGGTGTTAAATTCCGACACAAAATTGAACCCAACATTTCTGTGGTTAAGTGAGACCTTTGTTAAGTGAGTTTTGCCCCATTTTATTATTATTATTTATTAAATTATTATTTATTAAATTTGTATGCCGCCCAACTCCCAAGGGACTCTGATGACCTTTCTTGCCACCGTTGCTAAGTGAATCACTGCAGTTGTTAAATTAGTAACACGGTTGTTAAGTGAATCTGGCTTCCCCATTGATTTTGCTTGTCCGAAGGTCGCAAAAGAGGATCACATGACACCGGGACACTGCAACGGTCATAAATATGAAGCAGTTGCCAAGCATCCATTATAGCCCTCTCTAAGCGGTTTACAGAGTCAGCCTCTTGCCCCCAACAATCTGGGTCCTCATTTTACCCACCTTGGAAGGATGGAAGGCTGAGTCAATCTTGAGCCAGTCAGGATTGAACTCCAGACTGTGGGCAGCAACATCCAATCAACATCCACAATGAACAACTTCTGCAGCCGGCAGTCAGCAGAAGTAGCCTGCAGTACTGCACTCTAACCACTGCGCCACTGCGGCTCTTCCTATACTGCCTCTCTTTTACAGGAACCTAAAAACTCAGGAGGGTTCAGGCTGACTCACACTGGGCAGAGATAGTCATCGGTCAGCTCCAGGGCATCGTCATAGCCAAAGCGGCGGAGAATGGTCCATGTAGTCTCGTGACGCCCTCTCTGGATGAAGAGGGTGTTGAGGAAAAGGAAGCCTGGGGAGAGACAAGGGGCGGGTACAAGGGTATTGGTCAGAAGAGGCAACTACAGCAAAGCTACCCCATTGGGACAGATTTGAGTCTTCTTAACCTCAACAGAACAGAACACAACAGAATAACAGAGATGGAAGAGACCTTGGAGGTCTTCTAGTCCAACCCCCTGCTTAGGCAGGAAACCCTATATCATTTCAGACAAATGGTTGTCCAATCTCTTCTTCAAAACCTCCAGTGTTGGAGCACCCACAACTTCTGGAGGCAAATTGTTCCACTGATTAATTTCAACTGCCAGGAAATTTCTCCTTAGTTCTAGGTTGCTTCTCTCCTTGATTAGTTTCCACCCATTGCTTCTTGTCCTGCCCTCAGGTGCTTTGGAGAATAGGTTGACTCCCTCTTCTTTATGGCAGCCCGAGATATTGGAACACTGCTACATACCCAATTCCTGCAACCGTTCCTCATATGTTTTAGCCTTCAGTCTCCTGATCATCCTTGTTGCTTTTCCCTGCACTCTATTTCTAGAGTCTCAACATCTTTTTTTAATATCATTTCCAGGGCCAGCTACTTAAAGAAGAGTGGATTGCTTGTACTTACCGTTGAGTGTAAGGCCATTGTCCTGGACACCATCTGTTGTGTTCTTCCACACCACCATTTTTACATCTTCCAGAGCCTGAGGAGCCAACGGGTTTCCAAAGCAGGACTTCTACTTCCCGAGAAAAGCAAGGAGGTCAGTCACAAAAAAGGGGCAGGTCTATCCACAAAGAACAAATAGAAGCATCAGATTGACTCAGAGAGAAGGTAACAGCTCAGCTGCTGTTGGGAAGCTGGGATGTTCCATATTCAGCTTGGTATATTCAGGGGTGGGCTTCAAAAATTTTAGCAAGGGGTTCTTTGCCCGGTTGCTGGGTGGGCGTGGCCTAGTCGGCCTCCTGCAACATGGGGGGGGGCGTTGTTGCCCTCCCTGGGCTCCGGAGGCTTTCCTTGAGCCTCCAGGAGGGTGAAAACGGCCTCCCCAGGCTCCGGAGGCCCTCTGGAGGTCGGAAACAGGCCCGTTTCCGGCCTTCCCGAACTTCCGGTAGGCCCGTTTTTCGCCCTCCCTGAGCCTCCGCGCGCGCCCTGCACTTACCTGCATCCAAAACGGGCCGCGTGGGGACTCCTGGGAGGGGCAGGGTGGGGTGGGCGGGTCCAGCCAGGAGTGGGATTTGGGGGTTCTCCGAACTGCACAGAATCTTAGCTAGAGGTTCTCCCGAACCCCTGCGAACTCCCAGCAGCCCCACCCCTGGGTATATTCCAAATTCTCTCAGAGTCAATGACTGAGGAATCAAGAGACGTCTGGAAATTGCTTTCAGATCTGGAATACAGGTAGTCCTCAATTTACAACAGGTCATTTAGTGACCGTTCAAAGCCACAACATTTGACCGTTGTTCACACTTATGACCATTGTCTCCTCCCCATCATCGTGTGATCAAAATTCAGACGCTTGGCAACTGGCTCACACTTACGACCGTTGCTGTGTCCCAGGGTCACAATGATCCCCCTTTGCGACCTTCTGACGAGCAAAGTCAATGGGAGAGCCAGATCCACTTAACAACCGTGTTACTAACTTACCAACCGCAGTCATTCACTTAACAACGGTGGCAAGAAAGGTCATAACATGGGGGCGAAACTCACTGAAACCAATGTTCTGCTTAGCAACAGAAATGTTGGGCTCAATTGTGGTCGTAAGTCGAGGACTATCTGTACTGCCATTAAAGGACTATGCCTATGGAAAGCAAAAGGACCTGAAGCTCCCTTGATGTTACAAATGTCAACATATCCAGTCGGGGCATCAGATTTGGTGCCAACAGACGTTCTGAGAATACATTTTGCGCAAAACGTAATCTTCACACGTTCAGAAGCAATCTTGCATTTAGGTTTAGCCAAATGGCGTAGAAACTTACAGGATTGAGCAGGAATTCGTCGTTTTAAGAAATTTAGAAGAGTTAGTCCCTTTTAATAATTTAAACAATACAGTCAAAAGACAACCGCAGTGATTCACTTAACAACTGTGGCAAGAAAGGTGGTAACACGGGGCAAAACTCACTTAAAGAAATGTTCTGCTTAGCAACAGAAATTTTGGGCTCAATTGTGCTTGTAAGTCGAGGACTATCTACCCTATCTATGCCTATTGAAAGCATAAGGATCTGAAGTTCTCATGATGTTCTGAGAATACACAAAGATTTCCAGCTTCTTCCCCCACCACCAACCCCCATTGAAAACAACATGGTACCTGGAAATAGTTCAGTTCTTCATCACTTAGGATCTGGTTGTTGTCCTGATCAGACATGGTGAAAATGCGAGTGAGCGCTTGGGCACATGCTGGCCTTAACTGAAAAGGACAGAAGCGAAAACAAAGAGGTGCGATTTTAAAGAGAGGGGATTTGAAGTAGATGCCGATACACTCATATTCATTTTTCTTTCATGAAATTTACTTACCAGAAGTTCACGCAAGCTTGTCTATCGGATTCCGGGCCTGCCTGTTCTACTATAATTGCAACATTATCAGGCAGATGTTTACCTGTTTCTCCTCTGGATCATAGAGAGGGGCAGTTGGGTGAAGAACAGCTTTCTGGGCATAGTAGAAGAGCTCAGAAATGTTTTTCAGGTTCTTTGCTGAACACTGGTGTAGAAAGAGGGAGAGAGAAGCCGATTCAGAGACCAGGAAGTGCTCATCAGTAAATAAAACAGACATACTTGAAACGACACTCGAAGTTCTCAATCTGAGGCTGGCTATGAAAACAGACACAAATGAAAAGACTAAAAGCGAAGCCTCTTTTCTTTCAATTCTCACTGAAAGAAAAATGTTGATATGGTGCAGAGGTGGGTTCCTCCCGGTTCGGACCGGTTCGCCCGAACCGGTAGCGACCCACTGGTGACGTCATGATGACGTCACAGATCCGGTTCGGTCGGTGCCGGTCCGTGGACGCCGCCATCTTTTTTTAAAAAAAAATTTGGGGAATTTTTTCCAGGTTTTTTTCTTCTGCACATGCGCAGAAGCCGAGTTTCCGGCACTGCGCATGCGTCATCATCTTGTTTTCGGCTTTTTTTTGGGGGGGGGGGAGGATTTTCAAAAAAAATTTTGCACTGCGCATGTGTGCGCGCGCAAAGCGCATGCGCACCCACGAGGCGCGGCCACGCTGCACAGCCACGTGGCGCGGGAGGAAGCGAACCAGCAGCGAGGTAAGTTAGACCCCACCCCTGATGTGGTACCATCAGAAAGGAGAAAAAGCTGAGAAGTTGGTGGCCAAAGTTGGGGGTCTTCTGGATGCAAAATATGTGCTACCGCTAAATCAGTGGACGAGTTTCTAGTTCAACTCTCGTGAAGCAGATTTCCTCAAACTTTCCGGCTTTGCGGCCCGGTGGGGTGAGGGAGAAGGGATGGTTCCACACGAGCGGTGGGCACACACGCAACTCCGTTTGCACAAGCGGTGGGCATGCACGCCTGCCAACTCACACAAATGGAGAGAACATGCAGACGCTTGCCCGCCACTTCCACGACCCGGTTCCGAACAGCTCAAGGCTTGGTAGTGGGGTGTATGCAGTGGTGGGATTCAAAATTGTTTACTACCGGTTCTGTGGGCATGGCTTGGTGGGCGTGGCATGGCTTGGTGGGTGTGGAAGGGGAATACTCCTGGGGGAAGGATACTGCAAAATCCCCATTCCCTCCCCACCCCACCAACCTGCTTTCCAGCTCCGTTCTCCTGTGCAGGGCAACAAAAGAAGATCCAGCCGATCAGCTGGGACTCGGGAGGCAGCGAATAGATGGGGGTGGGGCCAGCCAGAGGTGGTATTTGCTGGTTCTCCGAACTACTCAAAATTTCCGCTACCAGTTCGTCAGAACCGGTTAGAACCGGCTGAATACCACCTCTGGGTCTATGACAATTCGCCATGTCTAACCCGCCACGGCCAACTTGCCACAAGACAACTCGGTACGGGACAAGAGTTACACTAATATCAAAGAAACGGTGGAATAGAATCATTAAAGGAGGGACAGAGTGAAATGTGAATGGCAAAAATTAAAACAATTTTTATTTATTTTAAATAACGAAATAGAATTGCTAAACTGTCCTGCAGCGAGCTGTCCCCAAGGCAAGTTGGCCGTGGTGAGTTGTCCCACAGAGAGTTGGCCGTGGTGAATTGGCTGCAGCAAGTTGGCTGCGTCAAGTTGTCCCATTCCCCCCCTCCCCCCGGATAGTGGGCCATGGCCCAGGGTGTTGTGGACCGGACAGTTCCTGACCTCCACGCAGGTCTCGATCTCAGAGAACTGGTTCATGATGGGCAGGATGGTTTCCATGGAGCTCCCGGTGTGCAGGTCGGACTTGTTTCCCACAAGAATGATGGGGATCCTTGAAAAGAAGAAACATTTGGGAGAGACTTATCAAGGATGGGAGAGAGGCTGTAGTTAAAGCGGCAGAAAAGGGGTGGGGTGGGATGGCATGGGGAGAAGGGATCACTGGCCGACAGATCCAGTGTCCATAAACCGCTGCGCCACTGAGCAGCCACCCCAAAGGGATTTATTAACAGAGACCCATGAGATCCAAAGCACCCCAACCCACCCTGTAGGACAATAGATACCTGGCACACCTCTCAATGCCACCATTCACCATTGGAATCCATTTTGTCCGAATCTGGGGAAACAAGGAAGGGAAAAGCAAGTGGGCAAGAGAATCTCTGCACCCCTAACTCATTCCCCAATTTTTAAGAAATAAGCCCTTGATAAGACACCCAAGTCCAGCCACGCCATGAAATCTTTTCTCCCCAGCTCCAGCCGAGATCCCCACCCATCCAATGCAGCAGATGCCCTTCAAAGAAACGTCATGAGATACCGCGAAGAACTCATGGACATTCATAGGGCCTTGCCTAGGAAAGCCAAAGCAGGGAGCAGCAGTACAATGGTGTTATGTGTTGTGAGCCGCCCAGAGTCCTTTGGGAGTTGGGCAGCATACAAATTTTATTAAAATATAAATAAATGGTGGACTTGCAGATGGGCAGCTAAGAGGCCCGCTGGGGTTACCTTGTCAATGGTGGCCTCCTCTGTGACATCATAGACCATGCACACCACGTTGGCCTGCAAGGGAGGAAAGTGGGAGAGCTCTAACAAACACATTATGCTATAATCGCGGGAAACTTTCAGAGTTGGTTTAATGTCAGGGTTCCGAGTAACGCATCCAAAGAAATCAGAACTCCGAGGCAGGAAGATTCCTCAAAGAACATGTTTACTGGATACATCATATCGGCACAGCTAGTGAAAACCAACTCTGAAAGTTTCCCGCGATTATAGCAGAATTAAAAGAGTAACTGTTTCCCTCCCCAAGTGTCACAAGTCACATTGTCCAATTAAAACAGTTGGCGGGTTCCTTGGTCACTCCTTTCCTCCTTCAACTGCCACCTGTTGGGATGACCTTGGTTCCCATGGGAGAACTCTTTTGTTATGTCTGCGAGCCAGTCTATTTACTTCCTCCCTTTTCCAGCCCCCCAAAGTGCGTGGCAACTATAGATTAGATTAATAGAGTTGGAAGGCACCTTGTAGGTCATCTAGTCCAACCGCCCGCTCAAGCAGGAGTCCCTACACCATTTCAGACAAATGGCAGTCCAATCTCCTCTTGAAAGTCTCAAGTGTTGGAGCTCTCACAACCTCCGAAGGCAACTTCTGTTCCACTGGTTGATCGCTCTCACTGTCAGAAAGTTTCTCCTTATCTCCAGGTTGAATCTTTCCTTGGTCAGTTTTCATCCATTATTCCTTGTCTGGCCTTCTGGTGCCTTGGAAAACAGCCTGACCCCCTCCTCTCTGTGGCAGCCCCTCAAGTATTGGAACACTGCTATTATGTCTCCCCTGGTCCTTCTCTTTGCTAGACTAGCCATGCCCAGTTTTTGCAACCGCTCTTCATATGTTATAGTTTCCAGACCCCTAATCATCCTGGTTGCTCTCCTCTGTACTTTCTCTAGAGTCTCAACGTCTATGAACTATGAAGCAGCAAAAGATGGCTTCAGCCAGGTTCGATTCAGAGTTGACACACATGGAAATCTCCATCTCAAGGATCCTCTCCAGATTATTTTTGTTGCAAAGAACTCGCATCCCAATGCTGGGTTTAGCACCATCAACAAGAGGTGGTTTGATGCTTTGATGCACTGCTCTAGTGAGTTGGCACATTTCAACAATGCCTTCCACTTATGACTACCAGCATGGCAAAGAGACAGTTCTGCTGAGTGTAGAAAGATGACCTTGACAGAAATATGCAGGAACTGTTAAAAGGGGCCATTAAAAAAAAAAACAGAACTGTGAGATAACACCTGGAAGATCTCTGAGCAGTTTCCTCCCTGATTCATATGGAACACAAGAAGGAAGAGGGGGCACAGAGCAATCAAGCTTGCAAGATCCTGTGACTGTTGCCGATCTCAATAAAAGCAGTTTTAGCCTTCCTCTGGAGTTGAATTCTTGGCCTGATCCATCTAGTGGGGCTAAAACTGAGATCTCACTCTCTAATATGCTGTTTCTCAGAATAATAAGAGTTGGAAGGGACCTTGGAGGTCTTCCAGTCTAACCCAACCCCCCCCCCCCACCCTCAAGCAGGAGACCTTGTACCATTTCAGACAAATTGGTTGTCCAGTCTCTTCTTAGAAACCTGCAAGGTTGGAACACCCACAACTTCTGGAAGCAAGCCGTTCCACTGGTTTATTGTTCTGTCAGGAAATTTCTCCTTAGTTCTAGGTTGCTTCTCTCCTTGGTTAGTTTCCATCCATTGCTTCTTGTCCTGCCTTTAGAATATAGGCTGAGTCCCTCTTTCTTTTTCTCCATATGCGGGGAGCTATGTCCCTCTTTGCAACTGCATGTCCACTGTGCTTTATGACATCGCTTGGGGCTTCCCACGGCAACACAGCTGTATATATGGTAACCCTGCTGAAGCTAAGTGATCCATGCTCTCTGCAAGGACTTCTGGCCTGCTCCTCCCCTGAGTCTTCTTCTGCCTGTTTCTCTCTTAAGCTGGTAGGTTAAACCCCCATAGCGCTACTGCTGACAAGCATGAATGAAGCAAAGATAAAACGGATCAGGTTAATTCCCACCAAGCTTTGGGAAGAGTTTTGGTGTCCAGGTTCGGGAAGGCAAAGAGAGGAAGGGGAGGGGAGCTCCTTTAGGCCCGCTCCCCCCCTCCAGACCTTAGGATCACCTTGGCAATCTCTTCTTTGAGGTCTTCTTCCGTCTGTTCGGCTTCTGAAAGGAGAAACAAAAGGGGCATGATTTGGCCCTGCAATCTTTTAGCCATAGGCAAAGTGAGAAGCATCTTATCCATCATAGTAGATAGGATGTTAAGGCCATAGTGGAACCAGGTTGGTTCCATCTTTTGCTCAGAGAAGGAATGAACTGTTGCAGGATGCTCACTTTAAGGTATGGTACGGTATGGTAGAGAGCCAGTTTGGTCTAGTGGTTAAGGCACCAGGCTAGAAAGCAGGAGACAGTGAGTTCTAGTCCCACCTTAGACATGAAAGCCGCTGGGTGACTTTAGGCCAACCACCAGGAGACCGTGAGTTCTAGTCCCACCTTAGCCATGAAAGCCGGCTGGATGACTTGGGGCCAACCACCAGGAGACCGTGAGTTCTAGTCCCACCTTAGCCATGAAAGCCGGCTGGATGACTTTAGGCCAACCACCAGGAGACCGTGAGTTCTAGCCCCACCTTAGCCATGAAAGCCGGCGGGGGGACGGTGGGCCAACCACCAGGAGACCGTGAGTTCTAGTCCCACCTTAGCCATGAAAGCCAGCTGGATGACTTTAGGCCAACCACCAGGAGACCGTGAGTTCTAGTCCCACCTTAGCCATGAAAGCCAGCTGGGTGACTCTGGGCCAGTCACTCTCTCTCAGCTCAACCCACCTCACAAGGTCGTTGTTGTAAGGGAAAATAGGAGGAGGAAGGTATATTGGATATATTCGCCTCCTTGAGGTATTTGTAAAAATAATAAAGGCAGGATACAAATAAATAAACAAAAATAAAATTATGCGAATAGAGGGGAAGGAAAAAGCATCCGGCCTGAATTCCAAACTTTCAACTCACAGGCATTGCAGCAAACCATGATGTTGTCTACTGCCATGTGGCACGGCTTGGTGCATATTCCTGGCTTCTTAGCCACAAATTCACCTGCCATTTATGCCCATGACCTACCTGAATAGTCTACAATGTGGGTGGGGACTTTCTCAGGAGTGACGTCTGCAGGAATGATGATCTCTTCGGCCCGAGGAGGAACCTGGGGGGAAAACAAGGTTTATCTCTGGCATAACTCAAGATGATAAAGGCTTGTTTGAATTTATCTTATGTATAGACTCTAGACTGAAAAATAGTTGACAAAATAAAAACCACCATCCAGGGTTATTACTGTCCTGCAAGAAGGACCCTTGAGGTTTCTTCTTTCTTTGATTGTATGTCATAGTGTATTTTTATTTACACTGTTTGTCCTGCTTATAAATTTCTATGGGAAAGTTTTAATGCTGTAAGAATAAGGTAATAAGAATAAGGCAGAATAAGGCAGAATAAGAATAATAGCAACCTGTACTCACCTCTTCAGGGAACTCCTCCCCCACCAGAGCCATGATCAAGGACGTTTTCCCCACTTGGGCTATAAGAGAGAGAAGCAATATAGTTATAGGTAGTCTTCGACTTACGACCATTCGTTTAGTGACCGTTTGAAGTTGCAACAAACACTGGAAAAAATGACCATTTTTCACACTTACAACCGTTGCAGCATCCCCATGGTCAGGTCATCAAAATTCGGACGCTTGGCAACTGGCATGTACTTATGACGGTTGCAGTGTCCCGGGGTCACGTGATCCCCTTTGGAGTCCTTCTGACAAGTCAATGGGGAAGCCAGGTTCATTTAACAAGTGTATTACTAAATAGTAGCTGGATACCTGTGCTTCGCTACGAAACTATGTGATCGGGCTTGATAAATTGATAGTTAAAGCTTGAAAATGTTCCAACTCTGTTCCAACTGCCAGTTGCCTTATATTTTCCTTCCTTCCTTCCCTCTTTCTCCTTCCTTCCTTTTATCTCTCTTTCCCTTCCTTTCCTTCTTCCTTCCTTCCTTCCTTCCTTCCTTCCTTCCTTCCTTCTCTCCCTCCCTCCCATAAGGCAACTGACAGTTGGAACAGAGTTCTTTTCAGGTGGGGAGGGGGAGTAGAATGTCTAAACTCCCAGCCCACAGGACAGATGAGTCACGTACTGCCCACGCCCAAATGGCAGTTGGAGCAGAGCTCTTTTCAGGTGGGGAGGGGGAGTAGAACGTCGAACTCCTTAGCATCAGAGTGTGTTAATAATAATATAAGAAATACTAATGATCTGATGGTCATTTCGAAAAATCCATTCTTAGCAAGCACCTAGAAGCCAAGAGGAACATACATGCCAAGTTTCAAGTTTGTAGGCTTTGCAGTTCTGGAGATTTCGTGATGATGCGTGAGTGGTATTTGGCTTTTATATATATAGATTTAATAACTGCCATGATTCACTTAACAACTGTGGCAAGGAAGGTTGTAAAATGGGCAAAACTCACTTAATAAATGTCTTACCTAGCAATGGAAATTTTGGGCTCAATATGCTTGACTTACGACCACAACTGAGCTCAAAATTTATGTTGCTAAGTGAAAAATTTGTTAAGTGAATTTTGCCCCATTTTACCACCTTTCTTGCCACCGTGGTTCAGTGAACCCCTGTAATTGTTAAGTTAGTAACCCGGTTGTTAAGTGAATCTGGCTTCCCCATTGACTTGGCTGGTCAGAAAGTTGCAAAAGGGGATCACGTGACCCTGGGACAAGGCAACCGTCATAGCTATGAGTCAGTTGCCGAGCCTTTGAATTTTGATCACGTGACTGCAGGGATGCTGCAATGGTCGTAAGTGTGAAAAACAGTCACAAGTCCTCTTTTTTCTTTGAAATTTGAACGGTCACTAAGTGAACTGTTGTAAGTCGAGGACTAGCTGTATTAATCAAGTGATGCGAGGGTTGGACTATCTCATAGTAATTGTTGTGACCCAGCAAGGCAAGCCCCCAGGAAATGACACACACACGAAAACAAAGATCTGAAATCAGCCAGACGTGGATCCAGGAAAATAACGAGTTGTCTCCAACGACCGGTTTCAGCTTTTCTGAAACCTTAAATAGCCTTAGGGCATGGCCCATCAGCCTGCAGGTTTACAGGTGAGGAGACCTCCTCCTACAGAGCCACTCTTGCCTGCTAGCTGCCCTGCGTGCCCTAGCATCAATCTGAGGCTCCTCCTCTCCACTTGAGTCACTCAGCTCCTTCTGGGGAGGTGCAGAAGGCCCTGGTTGGTTATCGTCCTCTGGCACTGCGTCCTCCTCGGTCTCGGACTCAGGTGCCGGAGACACAGGATGATATTGCCACCCCATGGTCGGTTCTTGGTCTTCCGGATCCATGAGCAGCTGCGCGGGACTCGGGCAAGCCACAACAGTAATCTCAGAACTTCAACCTTTGACTGAAAACTGCTAGGGAGCGTCCTAGCTCTATACACAGTCTGCCATCTCATACTTGAACGTCACAATGTTCATGCATGGTCATTGGCTCTGATTCCAAAACGCGGTTTGTTTGCTTCTGGCTACAATGTACAGTTTTGGATCACGTCTCACAAACCCAAGATATTGTGGACCACGGTAAAAAGAATGCGGGAGCCAGTCTGCAACACCCCGGTTTGCTTGTCTCCTGTTGCCAGAACACCCACCAAACGTTTCCAAGTCAGAAGTTTAATTTAACCCTGCGCTACATCCCAAATTGAGTTGAAGCTCCAATACTTTGGTCACCAAAAGAGAAGACGGGACTCACTGGAAAGGACCCTGATGTTGGGAAAGACGAAAGGAGAAAGGGACGGTAGAGGATGAGATGGTTAAATGGGGTCATTGATGCAAGGAACATGAGTTTGGGCAAACTCTGAGTGGAGGACATGGGGGCTGGCCTGCTGGCCTGGTCCACATGGCCATGAAGAGTTGGACACGACTTAGCGACTGAACAACAACATGTCCTTAATTATCCAAATAAAAGCTAAGTCTCATACTTGTCTTGCTGGATTATTTTGGGGGAACATCTCTCTCCAGCAAAGCACCGCCGACTATCTTAAGATAAGAAATAGACAACCTGATCTTCTCCAGATGTTTTGAATTTCACAACTCATCGTCTTCCAGCCAAAAGGAAATTAATGAATTGCCAGTAATGATCAGAGCTAGAGTTTGAAGCTTCTAGGGCAGTGATGGCTAACCTTTTTGTCATCGCGTGCCGAAAGCGTGTGCGCATGTGCGCGATAGCGTGTGTGTGCGTACCCATAATGCAATGTGTGCACGACCCCACCCCCCGCTCATGCACGTGTGACCCCCCATGCTTGCGCACGCTCCCCCGCTCGACCCCCCTGCCCCCCGTGCGCGTCTCCCGCATGCGCCCCGCCCCCCAGGCATGCGCAGCAGAGACCCAAAAACTAGCTGGCCGGCGGGAGGCGCACACGCATGCGTGGTGGAGCTGAGCTGGGCGACGGCTCGCATGCCCACAGAGAGGGCTCTGCGTGCCACCTGTGGCACGCGTGCCATAGGTTCGCCATCACGGTTCTAGGGGGTACCCACCTTGTTCTAAAACAATCTGTTTGCTCAGAGAAAAGATATTTTTTCTGAGGTTGGCTCTAGAAGGGCATGAAACAAAGTGTTCGTCACGGAAGGCATCTCCATGGTAGAGCTGTCAAGTTCCCAAGAGAAGCTCAATAAAGTCAGCCATTAAAAAAAAAGTGACAACATTGGAGCATCAGCAAGCCTTGGGGGGAAAGATTTCATCTTTTATTTGTGGAGTGGTTTCAGGACATTGCCCCTAAAAAGAGACTTATAGCCCAGTTTCGTATCTGAGGCACTACTTTGTAACTTGAACAAATATCTGATTGATTGGCTTTAACATGAAGACTGCAAGCTGAAGATTATTATTATTTTTTTTTTTTGCAGATTCAGGCTGTTAAATGGTCAACTGGGGCTCTGCAGTACTACTTCAGGTTTGATTCCAAAAAGATCCTATTAATTTAAAAAAAAAAAAGATAGAAAAGGCTTAAAAAGAGTTGCAACCAGGTTAACAATGGTACCCTGACGTACTATGAAGTATGGTAAGCCTTATTATAAATCTCCCAGAGTGAGTGGCTTTAGGGGAAGAAATAAAAGGAAAAACAGAATCTCTCTGGAAAAACAGAATCTCTCTTTCTTTCTCTCTCCACAAGAAAAGAAAAGCAGGAAATGTTTTCACTCTCTGGCTTTCAAACAACTCATTCGGTCCCACCCCGATTTCTCACCTAGATACCAGATTTTTAATCCCTTCCTGAAATGAATGCTAGGATTCTGTTCCGGACACTGAGTTCCATCCGCAGCTCCAACTCTGCAGAACAGTTTTTTTGCTTGGACATTCTGTCTTTGCTCAAGAAGTTCCTCTCCTCCACATTATTATTTTAAAACCCACGAACAAGCCCGAGAAATAAATCAGTGAGAAGCAGTGGTTTCATTCAGAAGAGCCGAGGTGGCGCAGTGGTTACGAGTGCAGCACTGCAGGCTACTTCAGCTGACTGCTAGCTGCAGTTCGGCGGTTCAAATCTCACCGGCTCAAGGTTGACTCAGCCTTCCATCCTTCCGAGGTGGGTAAAATGAGGACCCAGATTGTTGGGGGCAAGAGGCTGACTCTGTGAACCGCTTAGAGAGGGCTGTAAAGCACTGTAAAGCGGTATATAAGTCTAAGTGCTATTGCTATTGCTATTAGCCTACTGGGCTCACTGGGTTTTTAATCGGGCCTTTCTATTCAAAGGCGAACATTATATATGCTATATCAGGGGGAATGGGATAACGTGCCACAGTCAACTTGCTGTGGGCAACTCCCCATGGCCAACTCGTCAAGGCCAACTCATTGCAGCCAACTCATTATGGCCAACTCGCCACAGGACAATGTAACAATTCTATTTAGCAATAGCAATAGTACTTATATACCGCTTCATGGTGCTTTTACAGCCCCCTCTAAGCGGTTTATAGAATCAGCATATTGCCCCCCAACAATCTGGGTCCTCATTTTACCCACCTCGGAAGGACGGAAGGCTGAGTCAACCTTGAGCCTGGTGAGATTTGAACTGCCAAATTTCAGGCAGCCGGCAGGCAGCAGAAGTAGCCTGCAGGACTGTACTCTAACCACTGACCACCATGGCTCATTCAATAATAACAAGAGCATAACAACAATAATAACAAGAGGGAGTAAGAAAATAGCAAGAGCATAGTAACAATAATAGCAAGAGGGAAGAAGAAAAAGTGGAATTAGCAATAGCACTTAGACTTATATACCGCTTTACCATTCTTTTACAGCCCTCTCTAAGCAGTTTACAGAGTCAGCATCTTGCCCCCAACAACCTGGGTCCTCATTTTACCCACCTCGGAAGGATGGAAGGCTGAGTCAACCTTGAGCCTGGTGAGATTTGAACTGCCAAATTGCAGGCAGCCGGCAGCCAGCAGAAGTAGCCTGCAGTACTGCACTCTAACCACGGCCCCACCATGGCTCTATAGACCCTATATCAGGGGTGTCTCAACCTTTGGCAACTCTAAGGTTGTGGTTTTCAACTCCCAAAATTCCCTATCCACCTCAGCCAACAACCCTTTGTTTAATGACAGTTCAAAGTTACAATGGCCTTGGAGAAACTGACTTACAATCTGTCTTCGTCATTATCAGCGCATACTGTACTATCTTAACAATCATCGCACCCCCACACCCCCATGATCACATAATCACAATTTGAGCGCTGGCTCGCATTGACCACCGGTTGCAGCGTCCCACAATCACGCAGTCACAATCTGCAACATTTTTTTTGGGGGGGGGGGACAGTTTTCAGCAAACAAAAAACACCCATGGGGGAAGCTGAATTCATTGAACAAACCGTATGATTTGCTTAAAGAAAAGAAAAATTAATATGGCTGAATGAAAAAAAAAATGAATTTTAGGAAACACGGCTGCAAAATTGAATCCGGTTTGGCTTATCACTGCAATGACTTACGACAAGAAATTCAGGTCCCAATCACAGGTTGTAAGTCGAGGACAATTCGTATTCCGTCCTTCATACAAAGATTACTTAGACATGTTATAAAGAAAGATTTTTTACAGCCACAGCAGATTTTCCAACCTATTTTCTATCATTACCCGCAAGGCAGCAAGCCCAGAGGGAATAAACCTTTAGGTCACCATTTACTCTTGTACTAACAGTCCTCCATAAGCTACCTCTACCTCAAATGACCCTGGAAAGTAGCAAGGGAACTCAGATTATCTCCGCATTGCAACTGAGATAGGACTAAGGTCCCTCAGACGTGAGATCTGAACCTCCTCAGGACAGACCCAACATCCTCTCAGCTGCTGTAATACAAAAAGCAAGTTGCTCTTCTCCATCACTTCATTCCTGATTGCTTATTATTCTGATTCTCAGAATAACAGAACAGCAGAGTTGGAAGGGACCTTGGAGGTCTTCTAGTCCAACCCCCTGCTAAGGCAGGAAACCATACACCACTTCAGACAAATGGTTATCCAACCTCTTCTTCAAAACTTCCAGTATTGGAGCATTTACAACTTCTCAGAGGCAAGTTGTTCCACTGATTAATTGTTCTAACCGTCAGGAAATTCCTCCTTAGTTCTAGGTTGCTTCTCTCCTTGATTAGTTTCCACCCATTGCTTCTTGTTCTGCCCTCAGGTGCTTTGGAGAATAGCTTGACTCCCTCTTCTTTGTGGCAACCCCTGAGATATTGGAACACTGCTATCATGTCTCCCCTAGTCCTTCTTTTCATTAAACTAGACATACCCAGTTCCAGCAACTGTTCTTTATATAACCATTCTCCTGCAAGTCTTCAAGGTATTTATTTATAAAATTTATTGGCTGCCCCCCTTACCATAGAGTAACTCTGGGCAGCTTCACGGTTACATACCATTAAAAACAAAAAAAGTTAAAATCAGACATTAAAACCAAATATATGCTCCTCTGCTCCAGAATGGTCAAGGGTCTCCTGCTTGTTCAGAGGGTTGGACTAGAAGACCTCCAAAGTCCCTTTCAACTCTGCTATTCTGCTAATTCTGTTAATTCTCATTGTTCTTGTAGACTTTTAACGATGACACCTAGTCCTCGACATATGACTGTAATGCGGCCTGCCCTTTTTTGCTCATATGCAGTGACGGCTGTAAATTGGATCAGTCATGTGACCGACTGGATTTCACCTTTTTTGGCGATGGTTGTTAAGCAAAATGAACAGTCGTAAAATGAGCGCTGCGGTCGTTAAGTGAATTCATTGTTCCACTGGCATGGTTTTGTCAAAAGCAGTGTTAAAATGTGTTCATGTTGACTGCAGGGTGCTACAAACAGCCAGATATGCAGCACCCAAAGCACAGTCACGTGACCACGGGATAAGCAACCAGTCGTAAGTTGAGGACTACCTGTAGTAGAGATTGTTCCTTCTTTCCACCTATAGTTGACAGCGCTAACTTTCCTACACTTTTATGTATCATGGTCAGGTGATCAAAATTCGGACACTTGGCAACTGGTTCATAATTTATGATCGTTGCATTGTCCCGGGGTCATGGGATCCCCTTTTGTGACCTTCTGACAAGCAAAGTCAATGGGGAAGCCGGATTCACTTAACAACCAGGTTACTAACTTAGCAACTGCAGTGATTCACTTAACAGCCGTGGCAAGAAAGGTTGTAAAATGGGGCAAAAGTCACTTAATAACTGTCATGCTTAGCGACAGAAATTTTGGCCTCAAAGGTAAGTAAAAGACTACCTGTATACTCTCTCTCTCCCCCTCTTTTCTCCCTCCCTCCATCATCTTATCATCTCTCTCTCTATGTATCTATGTGTATCTATATGTGTGTGTGTGTGTGTGTGTGTGTGTGTGTGTGTGTGTGTGTGTGTTTCTCTGTTAAATCACCTGGTATACCCAAATATGGGAGAAAGCATACTGCTTCCTTTTTGCCTTTCTCCCATATTTGGGTATACCAGGTGATTTAACAGAGAAAAAAACATATATATATCCTTGTCCCTGGAACATGCAGATAGGGAGAAGAATCCTGTGGCTCAGAGGTTTAAT
>QLTV01003967.1:116887-129202 GCA_003457575.1 Thermophis baileyi
ATATATCTAGAACAATCCTTTCCAGAAAAAAAATCTTTGTATGTTTATTAGAGGAAAAATGCCATTTCAAATATATATATATATATATATATGCACAACATGGTATCACTAAACAATTGAAATTCATTGGGTAATTCATCATAATTAATCCAAGCTTTGAGTGGAATTTGCATTGGACTGGATTGGAAATATCAGAATTCCATCTGTCAGAATGCTTATATGATCATAATGGATAGTATTCCAACCCTAAACAAGCCACAACTAAGTTGGACATTGATTTTTAAGATTTCAAAACTAATCTTGAAATGGGGATACTGACAATAGCACCTAAACTAACAAAAACAACAACAAATGATTTAATGTGCCTCCTGCATCATTTTTATTACCTCCATGATATTAACCATTCAATTGTTAAGGTATCCAAGACTTCTAAATCCTTTGCTGGCATACTCCTTATAGCAGAGGTAGCAGATCACATGAAAATACGTATGAATAAAATCCACTAATAAGAAAGAGAAAGAGACAAAGTAACCCACCCAGTCATATGATCACCCAGCTACGCCCGCCCAGTCACATGACCACGAAGCCACGCCCGCCCAGTCACATGACCATGAAGCCACGCCCAACATCACATGACCATCAAGCCACACTCACAAAATAAGCCACGCCCACAGAACCAGTAGTAAAAAAAATTTAGAACCCACCCCTGCCCATAACCATGTGATCAAAATTCAGACGCTTGGCAACTGGTTCGCATTTATGATGGTTGCAGTGTTTTCGGGGTCACGTGACCC
The DNA here is from genome assembly GCA_003457575.1 of Thermophis baileyi. Taxonomy (NCBI): domain Eukaryota; kingdom Metazoa; phylum Chordata; class Lepidosauria; order Squamata; family Dipsadidae; genus Thermophis; species Thermophis baileyi. Next base: position 117,682 of record QLTV01003967.1, read on the forward strand.
CCCTTCTAACAAGCAAAGTCCATGGGGAAGCCAGATTCACTTAACAACCAGGTTACCAAGTTATCAACTGCAGCGATTCGCTTTAGCAACTGTGGCAAGGAAGGTCGTGAAATGGGGCCAAACCCACTTCATAAATGTCGCACTTAACAACAGAAATGTTGGTCACAATGACCCCGGGACGCTGCAACCGTCATAAATACGAGTCGGTTGCCAAGCGCCCGAATTTTGATCAGGTGACCACAGGGATGAGGCTGTAAATGAGAACAACAGTCATAAGTCACTTTTTTCACTGACGTTATAACTTTGAGGAGTCACTAAGCGAACTGTCGTAAGTTGAGGACTCCCTGTATTGGGAAAAGCCTCAGAGATTTGCACCCTTCCAGAGATCGGATAAGCTTGAACGAGGGGAAAAAAAATGAGACCAACCTTGACAGCGTATTTATAGGATTGTTCGGCCTCCAGTTGTCTTCCGCCCTAGGGGGGGAGAAAAACAGCAATCTGTACTAAACAGGTTCTGACAAGGCAAGAGAAACCCTGAAAAGCTTAGTGGTGTTTTTAAAGGAAAACGGGGAATGGGAGGAATACATTCCCCAGGGGAAGGTCTCTCGTCAAATTGAGAAGAGTTAAGGCAAAAGAACGGCAACCCAGAAAAAGGAAAGCCGTCTGATGGGAAAATGCATTTCTACATTTCTGCCTCGACTGAGAACTTCTTTCCATCCATCCATTTGACCTGGAAAAGGACTTCAAATGGATTTAGAAGCCATTTTCACTCAAAGGAGCGTTGAATTCACCCGCAGAGAAGCCCTTACTCTGACCTCAATCTCAATCCTATGATCACAGAGAAGAGCAAATTTATTGAATAAAATGGACCTCTGGAGACTCACCTTCATGCAGACCAAAGCGAGGTAGGCCCAGACTTCCGCATTGCTGTTGTTGAGGGCATTGGCTTCAGAGAGAGCATCTTCTGCCTCGGCCATCTCTTTGAGCTACCGGAAAGACATTTACTCATGAAAAACCAACATCAGCCTATCTTAAAAAAAGATTAAATCGTGGCAACTGGAATCCGAGACTCCCAAAGGTGCTTTTTTTCCCCCAAGAGGCAACTGGACTTTCTGGTTTTTCTTTCAAAGATGTTTTGCTTCTCATCCAAGAAGCTTCTTCAGCTCTGACTGGATGGTGGGGAATGGAAGGTTTATATTTCTTGCAGACAGCTGGTCATTTGCATCCTTTTAGAGGGTCCTTGAAGCACTTGGAGGTTTATTTTTGTCCTCAGGGTCACCTGAGTGTTGCTTCTGGTTCCTGTAGTCTGCAATTTTTTCCCCCTCTGGAAATCCATTCCACCTCCCACACCATTCCAAGGGTGTTCATCCCAAATTGCAGAAAAAAAAGTCTGTAGTGATTCTCAGTCATCCAGGTCAGGGTTGTCCCAAAGGTGCTTTTTCTGGAGGCAGCTGGACTCTCTTGTTTTTCTTTGAAGACGTTTCGCTTCTCATCCAAGAAGTTTCTTCAGCTCTGAGCTTCTTGGATGAGAAGCGAAACGTCTTCAAAAAAAAACAAGAAAGTCCAGTTGTCTCTTGAAAAAAAAAAGCAACTTTGGGACAACCATGACCTGGATGACTGAGAATCTCCATAGACATTTAGCTATGGAATCTGAGACGTTTCATTACTGATCCAAGTAATTTCATCAGTCAAAATAAAAAAATAGGCCGAAAGTCAGAGAGTCTTCATTTATATATTGCAATACATTTTGGGGAGAAACCTCTTGAAGTTGGTGTGGCAATGACATGTTTCCCCGAAAATAAGACTGGGTCTTATATTAATTTTTGCTCCAAAGGACGTATTAGGGCTTATTTTGGGGGAAATACGGCACTAAATGCGTCTGTCCAGCTGACAATCTTAACTGAGGCTTATTTGAAAAATCATGCTAGGGCTTATTTCCTGATTGGGTCTTATTTTCAGGGAAACGGGGTAGTTAGTACATTCCAACGACTCTGCTGGGATGACCAAAGGATAATGGTAGTCCTTGATTTACTGCCACAATTTCCACTGCTAAGCAAGGCAGCTGTTAAGTGAGCCATGTCCTATTTTACGACCTTTTTGCCATGGTTGTTATATGAATCACCGTGGGTAAGTGATGGTCATTAAGCAAATCTGGCTTCCCCCATTGACTTTGCTTGCCAGAAGCGGATGAAGGAGGTTGCAGAGAGTGATCACATGACCCCAGGATGCTGCAACCATCATAAATAGATGCTGGTTGCTAAGCGCCCAAACGCTGATCACGTGACCATGGGGATGCTACCACGGTCGTGGTCGTAAGTCACTTTGTTCAGATGGTCGCTAAATGCATGGTTGCAAGGACTACCTACATGAGGAAGAGAATGCAGGTGCCTGTGGGAGCTTCTTTCCACACAGTTCAATTTCTTTTTAGAAACTTCAGACAGTGGGACAAGTTGTTGTGGTCCGCCAGCGGCCTGCGGAGCTGGCAGCAGAGTCGGACAGCGAGGAGGCTGGAGAGGAACATGGGCCAGGCCTGGAGAGGGCTCGGTGCCAGAGGCAGAGATCCAGCCTGGGCCATCTGGGAGGTCTGTGCTGACTCCAGAGCCTCCAGAGGCTGACATGAGTGAGGCAGAGGAACAGGGGGACCCTGTTCCCAATGCGCGCATGCGCAGAGCTGCCAGAAGGCAAGAACAGTTACGGAGGAAAAGGACTACTCAGGCTTGGAGATGATTGGCCCCTCCCATAGGATATAAAAGTGGAGCAAACGGATGTGCTCGTTGCAGGAAGCAACTTTGTTCAATTTGTGTCTCAGCATTTTCAATTCTGACTCCGTGTTCTGTTTGGCCTTGCAAAGCTCCTTGCCAATTAGGTCTTTGGCAGCGTGTCAAAAGAGATAAAGGTTGGTGATATCAGCCTTCTTCCGAAAGACTTCTGTCGGACTCATTAATCTTGTTTGGGACTTATTACGGCTGGGAGTAAACAGAATTCACAGCCGTTTAAATAAAAAGAGGTTTTTGGGACTCCGTGTGTGTGGTATTATTTATCAGGAAGCCGAGGTCAGAACACAAGTACCGGATGCTGAGTGTCAGAAAATGACACGGTAGAGCTGGGCTGGGACGACGGCTGGCGTGCCCGCAGAGAGGGCTCTGCGTGCCACCTGTGGCACGCGTGCCATAGGTTCGCCATCACGGATATAGGGTCTCCTGCTTGAGCAGGGGGTTGGACTAGAAGATCTCCAAGGTCCCTTCCAACCTAGTCGTCTATGTTCTACAAATCTGAAGGGCAAAAGGGCTCCATCTCTTACCCTGTAGCAAGCGATTCCTACTCCCAGCCAGGTGAGACAAGAAGGTGATTTCTTACTCGCCAGAAGGTAAATGTGCTTGGCTTTGTCATACTGCCAAAAGAAAAGAGAGAGAGAATTACTCTCCAGGCTGTGGTGATTTAGGATGGTTTCTCCTTGCTTGTTGACAAAAGCGACTTGCAGTTTTCCAAACGGAAAGAGGTTATTAGCAGCTGTGTGAAACATGACTTGCTCCAGGCAGGCGGTTAGAGAAGGCTCATAAAACTCATAAAAATCATCACAGAATACAGGATGGTGTGATCATAGAACCCATCTTGGTTATGAGAAAAAAACCAAGATCCAGAACTCAGAGGCGAAGGGAAGCATTACAGAAGGATTAAGTATGAAATTAGCTTTGACCAATAGCTGGAATGTATTTTCTCCCAAATGGGAAAGATATACATTTTTTTGCTTCTTTCTTCTGTTTATTTATTTATTTATTTAGTTCGTCAAACATGTATGAGATAACAGGTATAAGTATAAACATGAATATGAATACAGTAAATACAGGGTACGAATAAATGGGGACAGTAGGACAGGGACGGTAGGCACGCTGGTGTGCTTATGCACGCCCCTTACAGACCTCTTAGGAATGGGGTGAGGTCCACAGTAGACAAGTTTAAGGTTGAAGCTATAGGGGTTTGATGAAGTAACAATTCTTTCTTCTGTCTAAGTAGTTTTGTGGGGGGGGGGGGAGAAACTGGTTTAAGCAAATTGCTATGATTATTAAAATGATCGTAAAAATTATTTTCCTGGGAAACAAACAATTGCTTCTTAGTCTACTCTCCTGATTGCGCAAAGCAGCAAGACCTCAAACGGAACACTAGCAAGTCTCAGAGCAAACCCCAAACTCAACAAATCCACCCCAACTTCTCAACATAGTATAATAGTGGTCATTAACTTTACAGTGTACATTGGTACTAACAGCACCAGCAATTAGTTAGCTAACTGGTTGCAACGATCTTCTTTTCCCTCTAGCAATAGTGTAGTGTCCACAATAGATAGCCAACACTGAACCACCTGCTATTTTGGCCCAATACACAATCACCACATCAGTAGTGGGTTTCTCTTACCTTCGCTACCGGTTCGGAACTGTGAATGCACGCGCGTGCTTGCTTCACTCGCACGCAGCGCTTCTGTCTGTGATGACGTCCGTGATGACGTCCAGGCGGGTAGGCGGAGCCTCCCGCCGCCGGTGGTACCGGTTCGCCCGAACCGGGGCGAACCAGTAGCAACCCACCACTGCATCACATTCCTCTATCGGGTCTATGCCAGCAACAGCAGGGACAGGGACACTCCTTCCCGTTGTGCAGGCTAGACTGAACGTTTTAAAAGGAAATAGTTACTGAACCACAACTCACAAAACACAAATCCAGTTGTAGAACCCGGAACTGTTCAGAACTCTCCAACGGCCTGAAGTGAAAACAACACTCCCCAAAGAGACAGACAGGTTGTGTTCTGAGCTGAAAACGTTCGAAAGGTTGACTTGCAGCTCACAAACATTGGAGGGCAGAAAGCTTTGCACAACTCTGCTGTATCCCTGAAGTATCTGAAGTCCATCCATCTCATCCTGGGCACCCTTTTTTTTGAACTATTACCATCTGGCAGACGGTATAAGATAATAAAAACAAGGACAAATAGGCTGAAAAACAGCTTCTATCCCAGGGTAGTAACCATACTGAGTTCTACTGTATAGTGCAATATTAATGCAATATTAGGGGTTTTCAATTCAATTGTATAGAATGCGAAGGAGGTGTGTTTGTGTTTTATTTTTATAGTTATAATGTACACTGAAGATGGCATTTAATTTCATTGTACGAGGTGCAATGACAATGAAGTAAACTAAACTAAACTAAAAAGTGCCGAGGAGTGTCTCTGGATAAAAGGCACAACACAGGTGACGAGGGACAACTACTCCCTTTCAAATTTCCTAGTCCGTTTTGTTGCTCTGGGAAGCCTCCAAGGATAGGTCTGCTATCACATCCTTCCTTGGTTGGTTGGTTGGTTCATTTAATTTCTTATTTACTTATTTACTTACTTACTTAATTTATTTATTTATTCTCTACTCTCAACAAATCTGAATGCTCACAATGATCAAATGAAGACAATCCAATCAATCAAACTTAAGAGGAAAATGGAAAATGTGATGAAGAGGGGGGTCTCCCCTGGGTGAAGAAGGACCAAGGAACTACCAACTCAATAAACAAAAGCCTAATCAGACAACCACCAAGAACGCTCCAGCCAACACTGACAGGGAAAGCCACCTGTATATAAAAAGAGAGCAAAGCCCATTCCCTTCTGGCACTGATGACGTTACCTAGTTGGGTCATGAAATGTCCACAAGAAAATAAGTTCAGAGAGTACCAAGGACTCCCTAGTTCAACCCCGAGGTACAAATAGTCTCTTCTATTGGCATCTACATATAAACAGAGAGCAAATCCCACTCCCTTCTAGCACTGATGATGTTACCTAGTTGGGTTATGAAATGTCTGCAGCAAGAAAACAAGTTCCAAGGACCCTACAGTTCAACCCTGAGCTACAAATGTTGTCTTCTGTTGGAACCAAGTCTGAATGGCTCTTCTCAATAACAGCAGAATGGGGTCCATCTGGACTTGTGGGGAACTGAGACAATGTTTCTGCCCACCAAAGTTCTATGGGGCAGTCATCTCAAGTCAACGAATCCACCAGGATCATCTTCTTGGTCCCATTTCTACCTTCTCACCTCCTTGCCTTCCAGATAGATGGACCCCAATCGCAGGTACACAGTATGCATATCCTTTGCGTCCGTCACAAAGCTGATTGTGCGTTCGTAGCAGGACTTTGCTTCACTGAAATTCCCGGTCAAGTAGCAGAGATGGCCTTTTTGAGCCCAAACCTCTGGATTCTAGAGAGGTAGCAGAGAAAGAGAGGGGTTAAGCATGACCTGTAGAGGCTGGCAATGAATCATAAGATGATAAGGCTGGAAGGGACCTTGGAGATCTTCTAGTCCAGGGGTCAGCAACCCGTGGCTCTGGAGCTGCATGTGGCTCTTTCATCCCTCTGCTGTGGCTCCCTGTTGCCAGTCGGCACCACAATTTTGAGAGGAGCTTCCGGTTAGGGTGGGGGAAAGCAGGGCGCGCCAGGAGGAGACTATGGCAAGGGGCGGGTTTTCCGGTCAGTTCCACAATTGATAGGGCTTTCGGTTAGGACAGGTAGAGGAAAAAGGACACCGCGCTAGGAGGAGACTCTATGGTGGGGGAACCGGACTTCCGGTCGGCTCCAGAATTGAATGGGGGGCTTCCGGTTAGGACCTTTGTGGCTCTTTGAGTGTTTAAGGTTGCTGACCCCTGTTCTAGTCCAACCCTCTAGTCAAAGCAGGAGACCTTACATCATCCTGGTCGAATCAATACTTTTCCCCTTAAAACCTAAGTAGGTAATGGGGATGGTGAGTGGAAAATTCTGAAATAATTAAAACATTTGGGGATGTTGACAAAGGAGAGCTCATTCTATCCTAGAGCCAGGATAATTCTAGAATTGTAGTCCGCTAGATGGGAAGATGCTCTAGAATAAAACTGGTCAATCTGCCCCTCAGAGTTGGAACATATCTAGGGAGACCCAAAAGTGCTTTTCCCCCCAAAAGGCAACTGGACTTTGTTATTTCCTTGAAGATGTTTCGCTTCACATCCAAGAAACTCTTCAGCTGAAGAAGAGCTGAAGAAGCTTCTTGGATGAGAAGCGAAACGTCTTCAAGGAAAAAACAAGTCCAGTTGCCTTTTGGGGGGGGGGGAAGCACTTTTGCAACAACCATGAGCTGGATGACTGAGAATCTCCCTAGATATCTAGGGAGGCTAACATTAGTAGTGATTTTAAGCTGGGATGAGGAAGCCTAAACTCTTCAGTTTTACAGCAATTCTGCTCAGGATGGCTACAACGAGGACAGCAGAACCAGCTGTCTCTAGTGTTCCCAACCTTGCCAACTTTAATATGCGTGGACTTCAACTCCCAGAATTCCCCAGGCAGCCATCATGGCTGGCTGGGGAATTCTGGGAGTTGAAGTCCACGCATATTAAAGTTGGAAAGCTTGAGAAACACCGCTCTAGTGAGTTGCTGGCAAGTGGCCTCCCAATCAGTCCCCCCCCCAACTTTGCTCAAAAGTGGGGTGTCCCTTACCCCACTAGCATAAAGGGGGCTGACGTGATTGGTAGAGTAAGCAGAAGAAGTTCCCAGCAGTCCTGCAGATTGCTGTTTTTGCCACTGGGGGCCTCACTTATGTTTATGCCTAGATATCATACCAGTGTGTGGGTGTAGGTAGGTAGAATAGAATAGAATAGAATAGAATAGAATAGAATAGAATAGAATAGAATAGAATAGAATAGAATAGAATAGAATAGAATTCTTTTTTGGCCAAGTGTGATTGGACACACAAGGAATTTGTCTTCGGCGCATAAGCTCTCATTGTACATAAAAGCTATAAGTGATGCCACCATAAATTCAAATACTTGCACTGGGGGCACATGGATGTAGAGTAGAAAAAAACTGCAAATGGAAGTGTTGCAGTGTGTGTGATGAAAGGAAAGAATAAATATATGGCATCCTTGAGCTGATGTGTTCTGTTTGGGAGCTTGAATATTACAGATAAATCTTTAATGTTTTTAAGCTGCCCAGAGTTGCCTCTAGATGAGGTGGGCGGCACACAAATCTAATCAATCAATCAATCAATTAATCAATGTCAGGCCTGCCTCCATTCAAAACCCAAGAAAGAACCCCCCACCCCCGACTCCATTGAAGTAGAGAAGAGGTACTTTTACCGAGTTTGAAATGATAGCAGCGAAAGAAAAGCAAGATCTGAGCCAAAAGGCGGGAAAGTTACATATTGAAAGTTTCCCCATATCCCTCCCGCCCCCCAGGGACCCAGGCTGAATGTCCAATCCACGTCCCACATAGTGTCATGTGGATCACATCTTCAGGTGTTTTCGTCCATCTGGAGTTCTAGGACAGTTGGCTTTGACTGGGTGGCCTAGAGGTGGAGCTCTTGCCTCACAATCTGGAGGTCGTGAGTTCGATCCCAGGTAAAGGCAGATGTTAGGGTCTCCTGCTTGGGCAGGGGGTTGGACTAGATGACCCGCAAGGTCTCTTTCAACTCTGTTAATCTGTTAAACTACATTCAGCAGTGCAGTAATTCCGGAGAGCAAACCTCCCTTTCAGTTCACATGGGCCTTCGTCACACCAGCAGACTTCCCAAACCCCAAAGCCATGCCCCCACCCCCACCCCGTTACTATGGCAGCCGATAGCAAGCAAGCATCAAAGAGAAAACCCATGCTGGAGATCCGGCTGACACAATCAATCAAGTTACTCTAGTTGGGTAATTAGAGAATCCCAAAGTGCTAATGAGAGGTACGCACCAGGTAATCAATCTGCAAAGCCGTTTCCAAGCTCTCTTCTGATTGGTCATATTCCTTCTTCAGCATGTAGGTCTGGGCCAGCACCAAGTAATAATCACAGCTGGGGCCTCCTTGAGGTGAGATCAACTCATGCGCCAGCGCCCTGTGAACAAACTGGAAGGAGAGAGCCAACCCTTGGCTGCAGGGCCACTGGAATCCTCCGAGTGTCCCGCCTTGCTACTCCTAGTCTTCGTTTTCCTACTCCTAGGAGTCTCTTTGGGAATGCCTCTTGCCCTATTGATGGGAGCAGGAGAGGGAGGCCTCTCTGAGCAATGTTTTCAGTAGCTAGGAGTTCCTTTGATTAACGTTTCTAGTTCTTTGAACTAATAAAGCAAGTTCATCATCACTGAATGCAGAGTCTGATAAGAACTGGTTCAAATCTGCTAAAAACACAAACTGTGCAAAGATTGAGTAATCTGCAAACTTATTATGCTTCATTCATCTTCTTTTAATGACCCCATAATCCCTTGCGGGGTGGAGTCTGGGCAACTGAATGCAGCTGAGTGTTTACTGGCCGGATGCCCTTCCTGTTGCCAATACGGAGTTTTTTCCCCAGCAGATATATTCTCATTGTGCCGAGAGAGAGAAATATCTGCCTCTACCTAGGATCGAACTCAGAGCCTCCTGATTGTGAGGCGAGAGTTCCACCTCTAGGCCACCACACCACTCAAACTTATTATGCTTCATTGTAATATAAAAAACCACACCTGCCGAATGTGAGGAGGAGCATTAACAAGATCATGCTAAGAACATTATGGGATGCTATAAAATGTTACATGGAACATATAAAACTGATGAGCATGCTTGTCACATGATAGGAGCCCTGATGGTGCTGCAGTTAAAGTGCAGTATTGCAGGCAAACTCTGCCCACAGTCCGGAGTTCAATCCTGATGGGCTCAAGGTTGATTCAGCCTTCCATCCTTCTGAGGTCGGTAAAATGAACACCCAGATTGTTGGGGGCAATATGAAAATAATGCTGATACTGTAACCCTCCCAGCAAGTGCTATAAAGTGCTATGGGGTGGCATATAAGCCTAAATGCTATTGTTATACGAACCAAATGATGCTAACCAATGAAAAAACACATTCCAAACAGTTCAAATATGTTTGAACTGTATATAATGTGATTCTCTGCCTTTCTAAGGGGTTTCTCTTTATTTATGCATAAATAAAGAGATATTAATCTACCTTTCTGGCTCGGATTCTATTTTGAAACTCTAGAAAGAGTGCAGAGAAGAGCAACCAAGATGATTAGGGGACTGGAGCCTAAAACGTACGATGAACGGTTGCAGGAACTGGGCATGGCTAGTCTAGTGAAGAGAAGGACCAGGGGAGACATGATAGCAGTGTTCCAGTAGTTGAGGGGCTGCCACAGGGAGGAGGGGGTCAAGCTATTTTTCAAAGCACCCGAAGGCCAGACAAGGAAGAATGGATGGAAACTGAACAAGGAGAGATTCAACCTGGAAAAGGAGAAATTTTCTGACAGTGAGAACAATCAACCCATGGAACAGAAGTTGCCTTTGGAAGTTGTGGGAGCTTCATCACTGGAGGCTTTCAAGAAGAGACTGGACTGCCATCTGTCAGAAATGGTATAGGGTCTCCCGCTTGGGCGGGGGGTTGGACTAGATGACTTACAAGGTCCCTTCCAACGCTCTTAATCTGTTAAAAGAGCAAGGCATGCTGGCTTTTGAATCTTGCCGATGTTTACGGTTAACACTATCTGGGAACTTTCCAGAGCTCACTTCTGCATTTCAGCTCTGAATCTGCTTCCAAAATACAGTGCCTGGGAGCTAAGCTGGCTAGAAATGCATCATCTGCCTTTATCTACCGGTCTTTGGAATCAGTGCATTCCGCCAACTGGGGAAGTGTCTGCCGAGCTTTACCTAAGATTGACTTTGCCACTGTTTAGCATAGCCTGAAATGAAGAATGTCATGCCAGTCACCAACTCAATAAACCTTCATGTCTGTTATCTTCTTTTTCCAGGAGAAAGGGCAAGGATGAGCTTAAGGGAGGAAAGGACTGGCCAACTTTGCTTTAACGTGGTACAGCTTAGGCTAGCTAATTTTTCTCCTTCACGTGGCTGACAGACCACTGCACACCAGAGCAACTAGACACAAGGACAGTTTTTCCCCGAACGCCATTGCTCTGCTTAACAACTAATTCCCACAACACTGTCAAATAATTTACTAAGACTGTAGTACTATTATTCTTCTCTTCCTTACTAGCATCTATCTCTTCTATTCTAATTCTATTCTAATTCTATTCTAATTCTATTCTAATTCTATTCTATTCTATTCTAATTCTATTCTATTCTATTCTATTCTATTCTTTCGATTTATATTGTTTTTTTGGTTTCCTAGTACGATTTGATAGCTTATTTTGACTATCACTGTTGTATCTTTTTATTCTTGATGAATGTATTTTATTCTCCTTATGTACACTGAGAGCATATGCACCAACGACAAAGTCCTTGTGTGTCCAATCACACTGGGCCAATCAAGAATTCNCTATTCTATTCTTTCGATTTATATTGTTTTTTTGGTTTCCTAGTACGATTTGATAGCTTATTTTGACTATCACTGTTGTATCTTTTTATTCTTGATGAATGTATTTTATTCTCCTTATGTACACTGAGAGCATATACACCAAAGACAAATTCCTTGTGTTTCCAATCACACGGCCAATAAAAAATTCTATTCTAATTCTATTCTAATTCTATTCTATTCTATTCTATTCTATTCTATTCTATTCTATTCTATTCT